>VXBW01003113.1:241665-258582 GCA_013400375.1 Thinocorus orbignyianus | reverse complement strand
CGAGTGCAAGGTGGGCCCCGGGGGGGCGGGGAGCGGGTCTGTGGCCCACCCTCGGGGGAGGCCGGGGCCCGACACCCTGAGGGGAGGCCTCGGCGCCGCCACCCGGGGTTGCGCGGCCCCGTTTTTCATCTGTAGTTTGTCTGTGGGGTGGGTTGTGGTTTGGGTTGTTTCCCCCCGAGGGTTTGGTGGCTGCCTCTGGCGTACCGAAGGGCCTCGGGGAGTGGGGGCTGTCGCTGAAGGGGCTTGGAGCCGGTTTCGGTTCCCGTGGCCGGCGGTGAGCAGCCCCTGGCAGGGAGGGGAGAAGGCTCTGGGCTCGTCGCCATGAGTTACGGCCACGCTGCGGGGATGGGAAACCCCGGCCGCTGGGCTCTCGGGGCTCCTTTAAATACCCGTTGGAAAGGGGCAGAGGGTTAGGATCTCAGTGACAAGTCGTGGTGGGGAGTGTGTCTGTCCGTGATTCTTGCCTGCAGCCGACAGCTGTTGGATCCTGCCGGGTATGAAACCCAGGCCAGCTTTCCTTGCTGTGTCTTCCTGTCTGGAAGAACTGAAGCTTAAACTTACTTTCTGGCTTATGTAAACGATAAGCAAAGTTGGCATAACTAGATGATATATCGGTAAGGGCATTGGTTGGCTGGTGGGGCATCTGTGCCTAAAACAGTCTTTGCTTCTTTGGGTGAGCTTTTTAAGTTCTTTGCTGCTGCTGTGGTGAAATTTCTCCAGACTGTGCCTTGAAACTTGAATGAGAAAGTTCAAGATCAATGGCAGCTTTTATGATCCCTTCCTTTATTGCTGTTGAAAGTGGCTGTCTCCTGGCTTTTGTGTTTTGTGAAACACAGGTCCATGATGCTTCAGATTTACGTTCTGTTTAAATGTTATGGTTTTGGTAAATACTTAGCACTGACTTTATTTGCTGTCATGAATCGGTAGAGCAAGTAATAAGCCAATGGTGTAACGAAGGCATAGTTACTACAAATGTCTTCTCCCTTCTTTCTGAAGTGTATTGCTCTATTCAAACCAGCCAAATCTTGCACCTAACACGTAGCTGTGAATTTTTTCACTGTTGTTTCCCTGCTGCTTCTGTAGTAGTAGTAGTAGTAGTAAAACATTCTGTAGACATTCTTTCATAGGATCATATAGATGGTGTTCAGAAGTGACCTCAGGAGATCACATAGCCCAGCCTCACACTGGAAGCACAACTGTTGCCAGCACTAGGTGAATTCAGCTCTACCTTTTGTGTAAGCAAGCCTTGAGAACGTAGAATCATAGAATGGTTAGAGTTGGAAGGGACCTTAAAGAACATCTGAGCATGGAGCGCGTTCATCACCTCCCTGGGTGACCTCTTACAGTGCTGCACTAGTCTCTTAAGGAGCTTTTTTTTCCTTCAAATTTCTTCATATATAGGCTAAGACTTTGAAGCTACAGTTTGTAGTTTTTCACAACAGCCCTGAAAAACTTTTCTATGTATCAATTATTGCTGTTTTACACTAGAATTTTGGCAGAAAGAGTATTTTTTTTTTTTTTTTTTTAAGGTCAAATAAATGAGATTGCCCACTGGCTTTTGTAACCAGCCTGACACACTTATGGACTGACCTTCCTCAGATGTTTCTGTATTTTTTTCCCTTCACATAACGTGTACAAAACATTTTTCTCTTTATTCTGCGAATTTATCGTTCTGTAAATGTGAGGTGCTTAAGTAATGTGACTCTACTCCCAGTGGCTAGCTGAACAACTTAGGATAACTTCACCAGATGTATTATTGCAAAAATCTCTTTCTGAAATTAGCCATCTCTTGTATTATTCTATCTCAAGACAGCCAATTTATTTACTAAATGAGACATGGGTGTATAGAGAAGTCTAGATCGCTCTTCTCATCTAATTCTGTGCAGTCTGCAACTGAATGTGGTCTGGTCCCTGGTGAGGAGAAACAATGTGTGGTCAGATAATTGCTACATCATAATATTTACACGATTGGATAAAACTAGTTTCCTTGGACAACCTTAGTCTTTTCTGTGTTCTTGCAGAATTGTCTCTGTAGATTATGATGTCAGTAATGACACTGAGTTTCCCTTGTCTTGAGGATTTAGTTCTGCAAACCAGATCTCTAAATGGTGCTACTTGTCTATTAGAACCTCTGTGGATCTCCTGTCCTCTGTTGGTGAGATGGGATGTTGCTAGTGGGGCACATTGCTAGCAGCACAGGGATGATGAACCTCATGACTTTCCCCCTTTCTCCAGGCTGTCTACTAATCTGTTCGGGCAAACTTTGGCTGCTACTCGGTTTGGTTGCTTTTCCTGTTTCTGGTTGGAATATCATCAGAAATGGAATGTGATCTGTGCAGATGTAAATAGTGACTCTTGCCTGAACATTAAGAATACTTACTCAGTTTAAAAGAAATACTGATTGCACCAAAGAGGGCTTGCCATTGTATGGGAAGTAGTTTATCAAAGATGCTGATCTGCAGTAAGGCATATGATTCTGGAAAATTGAGGCGTTCAAGTGAATCTCTTCCTCCAATGAAAAATTAAGTAATCTAAGGCCGTGGTTCTGCGGCCAGCCAAGGCAGTCTAATTCCTTGCTGCTGAAAGGGAGAGATTTCATTTCTGCCTTCCTCAAGGCGATGTGTTCCTGTCCTCTGCATCATTTTTTTTACTTGCTAAATCATTTTCTTGAGCTTATTAGCGTGGCGGGAAACTATCCAACTTTTTACCAGACTGGTTATTTTGCTGTTAGTGGCTTGAAGTGGCTTACGGAATTTCAACAAGCATGCACTTACCCCAGAGGTAAGCAGCAGGTCTGCATGACTTAGGGCAGAGGAAGGAGAAGCAGTTGGGTGTGTCTTCACTTAGTGAGTAAACAGTCAGACAGCTCACAGGTGCCTGCCTGTCATGGAACTGCATCCTGACTTGACCGTGGACAACTACAGTATGTCAGTCAAACACAGGACCTGACTGAAGCATCTGAGGTGCAGATACATGTGAACAATTCCATCTTTCTTTCTACTTCTTTTTTTTTTTTTTCTTCCTCCAGAATTTCTTGGTTTGGCTAAACTTGGGTGAATTTTCTTAGGGAGGAAAAGCTCTCCTGTTGATTCATGGTGAGAAAATAGGTGGCTTGCTGTTGAAAGGGGGAGGTCTTGAGCCTGAAAGCACTCACCTTCCTTTTGCTGTCTCCAGCTCTTGTCTGATTGCACAATAAGTGCAAGTTAAGTTCAACATGCTGCTAAAAACTCATTTAAAAAAAATTTGGGGGCAAGTCTTTTGCTGCTTTAGACAGTTCAATTGATTTACTGTGCAACCAGATAACTGCCAAAACCAGTGCAAATTAAAGTGCAAGGTGGAATGTCATGTATTGGGTCTGTGGGACTAAAATAAGGGAAGGTATTTTTAGACTAAGAGGGAAGAGTGAGAGACCTCTCCCTTTCCATAGCAGCAGGCTACTCCATCTGTAATTAACGTGTATAGACCAAACTAGTCTGAAACCACAGCAGATTGAATTTCAGGTTCTTGCTGAAGAGTTGCTAGAGTTATTGATAAACTTCTATAAAAGGTAAATGTATAAATGCAGTTATCCCTGTGTTACCTTCTCTTCAGAGAGGGCTGCTGTTCAAACTTGAAGTAGTCTATCATGGATACATTGTTTAAATCCTCACAGTTAGCAGTTTTCAGTTGCTACTTAGATAAAACTGTGGATCATCTTAATTATAGGGAGAAGCATTGATCTCATCCATACTTTTATACATGTTTTTTTTAATACTTTTATTACACAAAAGTTGTGGTGATGACTAATATGGCTCTAGCTTTGTACATTAAACTAAGACACTGGCACCTGCGATAATTTTATTATTTTTGTGCTTGATTTCTTGCTATCCTGTAGTTTGTGTTTTTCTATTAGCCTTAAAGTGGTTTTGTAGTGTGGTCACTGTTTTTGTGATGGCTAGATAGTGTTTTATGTATGTTGTCAGCAGATGCAGTTCACTATACAAGATCCTATGTTTCAAGACGTGTAATTACATTTTCAACTTTCCTTTACCTTATTCACACAAATCTATTTATTTATAGCTATTAGAATTGATGAAGTGTTTTAATGTAACTGCTTATTATCTCCACTTTTTCAGTCTGCAATCGAACTGTTTGTGAACAGGCTTGACTCCGTAGAGTCTGTCCTCCCCTACGAATATACCGCGTAAGTATATTATGCTGTTTTTGTCATTTTTGTTGATAGTTCTTCCAAAAAGATGCATTGAATTTATCTTAAAGTATAATCTACAAATTGCTACAGCAGTTTGCCAGTGAGGAATGTCTGTTTGTTTTGTAAACTTACGTTTGCAAATACAGAATTTTCACCAGATGGGTGCGTGTATCGCTTACGTCTTGGTTGTCTTGGCACATACTTTAGAAGTAGTGCATGGATTCACAGGCCCTCAGGTAGGTCGCAGCACTGCTTCACAGTAACTTAAGGCTAAAATGTGTGTGTGTATATATAATATTTACTCTTTTGCATTAGTTGTCATTTTGTAGATCAAAGTATTACTGCTGCCCTAAGTAGCCTATCGCCAGATGAGCTGAAGTGGTAATGAGGTGCGAACTTCCTATCAATTGTCTTAATGAGGTGTTAAATGTTTTCTTGGTACACATCTTGGGAGTGCCCGAGACCTATCAGTGCCTGGTGCAACTGTGTAAAGTTGTTGCTTCAAAGAATGTTTTGGCTGATGGTATTGAAGAGGTTAAGCGCTAATTATGTCGATGTTTTAATGAACACAAATGTAATATACTTGAAATTAGGTTGAAAAAACTTTGAGGATGTGCTGTTTAATGTGTTAATGAGTAAAGCTGTGATAACCTGTTCATGGTGCTTGTTGTAAAGGTACTGTCTGTATGTGTTAGTGTGTTTTTGTTGGTTTTTTCTTTCATTATCCCCTTCCCTCTGCCCTCTCCCGAGGAGCCTTTTCTCAAGACTGTCTTGAAACTCTATGAGAAAGTTTAATTTCTGGCTAAAATTCCTGTGCAAATAAGAAACTTCTGACTATTTAACGGAACTTTTGTGCTACCATGTTTAATATAAACCGAGTTCTGAAATAGTTGATGAAGATATTTGGTTGTTGGGGGTATTTTAGTGGTGGTTTGTTGCTGTGTTTTGTTTTCAGAATAGGACTCTGATTTTAACACTTTGCTTTGCAGATAAAATGGAAAAAAAGGAGGAAACTGTTGTCTAGAAGGAAAGCTGTGTAGTTTCCTTCCTTGTGGTGAAGGTGTTGATTTTGGAGCACTGTTTGAGGTCTAATATTTGAAGCTGAGAATATTTTATTAACTTTTGTATCTTTTCTCTAATTCAGGTTTGATTTTTGTCAAGCAGAAGGAAAGAAGCGTCCCTCTGAAAACCTTGGCCAAGTGTTGTTTGGAGAGAGGATAGAACCGTCTCCTTACAGGGTTTGTTCTCTGACAAAGGGGTGTTTGGTAATACGTGTGGTCAAATGTAACCGAAGGACATCAGAATCATGAAGATCCTCTTCATGAGGGCTTTGTCTCAAGACACTTCAGAACCTGAAATTCCACATAATGGAAATCTGTCAATTTAATTTAAGTTTAACCATGCACTTTGCATCATGAAGCTGTAGCCAGAAATGCTGTGGAGTTTCTTCTTTCTTTGGAACCTGCCAAAACCTAATTCTTGCTCCTCAGTTGTCAGCTTGTTAGAGGGAATTGAGTACTCTTATTTCTTGGAACCATATCTGAAAATATTGCAGCTGTAAAATGGAACAGTTAGAAATGGTGTTGGCCAGCTTGTCTTTCCTGGTGACTGAAAATCCTGCCTTCTCCAACATACATAGTAGAAGAGAAAGTTGAATCTGCCCAGTACAGTATTGCTGCTGTGGGGTCAAATAACTTGTTTGGTGTAGATTATTGCAGAAAACAGGTTTTGATGAGCTCTTAGTGTAGAGCTGCTGCTATGATCACAGGAGGGCTTTATAACATCCCTCAATGTAAAAACCTCCTCTAGAGGATTTGATATACATTGCCTCGGCAGTTTGTCAGGTGATTTTATTGTATCAGTAAATTGTAAATGTTTAAGGGAAACTTGTTAAGTAGTGAAAGTACACAAAGTTTGTTACAACCTTTTTGCTCAAGTGTCGTTTTGTTTTTCTTAGTTCACATTCAAAAAGAAGGAGGTATGTAAAACTGTTTGTACAAAAACATATGATGTCACAAAGCCAGAAGATAAACAGAAATTAGACTTTTTGAAGAAAAGTATGCTCCTGAATTACCAGCACCATTGGTAAGTTGATATTAAAATTCATAGATTGATTAGTCTAGTGTGTTGGTGATAATTTAATTTAGTTTATCATTTTGTATTGAAAGTTAATGCAGATTGAACACTAGGTGTTTGCACTGAATCTATTCCCCTTCTGTTCTTGCAAAATATGTTTATTGCTGTCTTCATAAGAAATTTTCCTTCATTTGAAGGATAAGCACCAGGTATAATGGAAGCAAGTCTGTTTCCAAACGCAAAGCTTTGTGTGGGTTTTTTGCTGCCTCTGTGCTTACTGTAAAATGCTGCTATTTTTTTTGCATCTTGAATGTGGAAGTTAATCGTGCCCGAGCTGGAGAAAAGTCTTAAGAGACCTTCATTCTGTTGTGTCACCTTTGATTTCCCTGAGAACCTTTGCACTCACCTTCAAATGTTGTCTCCAGGAGATGAGGACAATGTTTCTGAAAGTTTTATGCAAAATTTTTCTCTTAAGGATGTGGAAGTGAAAGATGGCCAATGAAAATTGATTAATGAAATCATTTTGAGGAACACACAGACACTTGGTTCTTTCCTATTCTCTGAGTCGTTCTGTACCCACCTGAGTTGTCTTGGAGCATGCAGGGGTTCTGTTTCTGCTTAGACGTTGAGATCCTCTTCTGATGGGCATGAAGGGTGGGGTAAGGCTGAATGTATGTGCTGCCTCTCACGCTGATTTTTGGTTAGGATGTAGCTGTCATCTGCACCCACCAGGAGCTGGGGAGATGTTTATCATCAGGCTCTGTCTTGACATTGGAAGTACCCAGCTACGCTGTCTGTGTTTGTGTAGCGCCTGGCACCTTGGTGCCCTGTGCTAACAGCAGCCTCTGGGTGCAAGGGTAAAGGAACAACTTGGGCACGAGGTTGTCTGAGTTCCCCTGGCACGTCTTTGCAAGTAGTACATGAGCATAATTAACTGGTGTTGCCTGTATGGCTTCAAATATGTGCTCCCTGCTTTGTGGAAACAACCAGTTCAGCCTTCATCTAACTAGATTAAAGCTTTCTGGATATATTAGTAAAAATGTAGATGAAATGTTGAATGTTGCCGCGGTCATTAAGTGGTTTTTTTGTAATGTCATGTTCCATTTCTTCTGTTTTGAAACAGCTACCTGTGCTGGAAAGGCACTGAGTGCATTTTCTGCTTCTCTTGGCAACCAATACAAGATGTCCAGTTTTAGGGATAAACTATGGCTCACTTGTCTTTCTGGAAACCCCTTGAAAATTAGGACAGTTGAAGTTGATACATGAGGACAGAAGGGTTCAGAGGCAATAGCCAGATGTTCATGTAGGCGAACCAGGATTAATAAATAAACCCTGAAAGGTACAGCTAATTTTGCAGGGATTCAAAGTGTATACACCTAATGCTGAAATAAGTAGAGCTTCAAACATGCTGAATTTGGGTTTATTCCTATTCAATACTGCATATATTTATAATATTTAGACCATTTTGAATTTCACTGATGCATGCTGGTCTGGCATAAAGCTTCAGCTTTGAAAGTTTGTGTGTGTTCTGGTATATAAATGAAAAATAGTTTCCAAAGGCTATGATCCTGTCACTCTTTGAAATAAATTAATAGGCCCAAAACTTAAGCTGACTATAACTGAAACCGAACTGCATAAAACTAGTCACACACAAAAGTGCTTTAGACAGGATTTTGTTTACCCTTCTATTAAATTATTTTACAAATACACTTAGTGTATTCAGGTGTATTTTTTAGATGGGACTGTTCAGATGTAGTTCTGTTTTTCAGCGTGAAAACTTTCCTTTAAATTTAGGGTGCTTCTTATATTCTTAGTTCTTTTAATAGCACTTCTTCTTAATTTTACTTCTTTTTGCTGGTTAGAACTAGTGGCGTGAAGAATCCCTGTTTATGTCTGTGTGCTAGTGATAGTCCTCCTCAGTCACAGCTTCACGAAGTGGAAGTGGCTGGATTTTTGTGATGAATGATGCGTGGTCTGGGGCTATATTGTACAAGGATCAGCGAGGTAGCATAAGTGAGGATTTAATAGAGGTTTATTATCAAGCTTCAGTTTATCATAAAATTCCTGGGGAACACAGATGATGCAAAGTACTTTCAAGGTTTTAAAAGCCACTTAATAAGATTAGGAGCTGACATACTGAATTGGACTCAACAGCCATACTGATACCTTGGCTGACAAGGTTCATCACCAGAGGCTTTTGAGAGACATACAAGAACACTGTTGTGTAGCGTATTTGCTGCACATGTACGATCTCTTCAAGTAATTTTAAACTTGAGAATTAACTGTGAAAAATAATTTGGTGCTTAAACTATCAGTTTGTCCCAGCATAGCTGCTTGAAGGCAGCTCAGTTTGTCTTTGCTGCAGGAAGTACAAGGGAAAGCCTTTACCCCAACCATGCTCATTTCCAGTAGGTTAATGTTTTACCTGGGTTTTATTATGAAATTAAAATACTAGCAAAAGCAGGAGGTATCTCTAGCATGTATTAGGGCGATAGAATTCCAGATCTGTCCAAGTGTAGTGAATCTGCATCTGGAATAGCTCCTGACTAGCAGCATAATTGTACTCTGTGGCAGCATGGTGAAGCGAGTAGGATGTGGTTGGTGCTGGTGCTGCTGCTTTGCAACTGTGATAGCCTTTGGAATCTCCTCATCACCTGGAAACTGCTTTTGGAGGGCCTGTCTTCACCTCTTCCACTGTTGCTATGAGCCAAGAACATTTCTGCTTCCTTCTGTCTGGTAGCTAATGGCAGGGATGGTGCAGATCTCTGTGTTGTGTGAACAAAGGCAGCACATGCTGCTCTTTTCACCCCCACCTCTTGATGAGCTTTAAGAAATAGTGCTACTTTAAAGACTGCTACAGTATGCAACAGACTAAACTACTTTTTGTCTGAAATCATAGAATTTAATTAGGTATTTGAAAGTACCTAATAAGGTATTATCAGTATCTGTTAACAGTAATAGCCAAGTGGTTATAATAATGAGATGTTTAATTGTAAAGGATACTCAGTAGCTTGATAAGTTTTACAAAAAAATGTTTGTTGTTAACTTTCAGTGGGATGTCCTTTTTTCATCTGGTGATGCACAAAAAGTGGCAGTTGTCTCATCTGTTATCGTGTGAGGTTTATTAATAGACCTTTAAAAACATAGCTTGGGGCAATTAATGTTGCCCTAAAGACAGCCACTGGATTTTAAGTCATCTTTGAATGACTTTTTTGAGGATTAATCTTTAAGTTAAAACATGTTGTAACAGAAAAAAAAACAGGTTTTGGTTTTTGTTTTTTTTCAGTAGTTCCTATTGCAGAGGGACAGGTCACTGTGTTGGGTATCTTTTTTATGTTTGAAAGTATGGGGTTTTTTGTTTGTACTGTTTGTAGCACACTGGGCACTGTTTCTGTCTTACTGTCTTACAGTTTTCTGCAACTCCGCATAGTAATGGGGGAGTTCCACAAATTTTTAATTGAAACAGAACTATAAAGCTACTGGGTTCAGGATTTTTAATAATATGAATATAAATCTCCTGAGGCAATAATATAAAAGCAGCAGGTAGACAATGAAGGGAGGTTTGAAAGTAATTTCTTTCCTGAATGTGTGGTGGCTTACAACTTTTTGTCTCGTGTGAACCATATAGTTAAAATATTCCATACGCTCAGGTAACTACAACTGAGGTCAGTCAGGAATTCACTTTAAATAGGCCCAACAAACCTTGCATGTTAGCCTTAATGCAAAATAGAAGTTTAAACATTGCCAAGAAAAACGTATTTTGCAATGGAAGAACAATTAAGAAGCTGGAGAATTAATAGTGTGTGTGTGGAGCCAATTTTTTTTTTTTTTTTGTATTTTGTCTTAAACTTGAAATTATCAAGTTCATTTTAGCTGGTGGAGGACTTTAGCTTTAGTGGATGATTTTGGACATTTTTAAAGACAAGGTAATGAAATGTTAAATTGTTATGACTTTGGAGTGAGAGAGATTTATGTATTGGGCTATATTTGTAAGGAGATTTTAGAAACCAGTCCAGTGAATAGAATTTTTTGGCAGTCACAGAATAAGCCTCTTATTTCCAAGCAACCTGCTAAAGAAATATATGGATTTTTTTATTTTTTTTTTTTTTAAGATAGAGTTTCAGTTGAAGAGCTACGTGCTTGTATCTCATTTGGAGATTGTATTGGCAATCAGTGCAATTCTATGGGTTAAGATCTGGAAGAAGTATTATTCTTGTAGTTAATTTTCCAATAATGAATGTAGCAAAGTTAGATGAATATTAATCTGGTTTTGTTTCCGTTACACTGTGTGTTTTGAAAGATTGTGAACTGCTGCTGTGCCGTTTGCAGGATTGTGGACAACATGCCTGTGACCTGGTGTTATGAAGTTGAAGATGGCCAGAAGTTCTGCAATCCTGGATTTCCCATTGGCTGTTATATTACAGAGGATGGTCGTCCAAAAGATGCCTGTGTTATTAATGTATGTCTCTTCAGTTGTGTATTTCAGTTTAACACCCCCATTTTACTAATTTAAAGCCTGGCATTTTTTCTCCCGTTGTGTTTCTATGGTGAGCCCCCACTATCTTAAGAACCCATGTTGCCTAAATCTAGGTGAGTGTTTGGATATCTCTGCAAGTACCACAATTTGTAGGCTTCATCGGAGAACTGTGTCTCTTCACTTGCATAATACAGAAGGGCTCTAAAAGATAGAAGAGATGCAGGTGTGTAGCATTTAGTAGATGGAAAGGGTGGATGAAAATTAAAAGTTGTCATCCTTCATTGCCCAAGAAGTGTAAACCTTTGAAGGCTTGGACTTTCCATTTTTGCGCGATAGAAGTGTTCTCATGGAAGCAGGTTTGCACAGACGTGTTTGTACTGCATAGAAGTTAATACTTCCTGAAGGATTTCTTTTCCTAAATATGCGTGGGCTAGTGGAAGAAGGCAGAATATAAGATTACTGGGTGAACAAAGCTGCTCCTGTGAGAGGCAGATCTATTGGATTGACTGGTGGAGGCACGAATAAATGCACTGTAAGCATTACAGAGGTGAGAATGCAACAGAAAGTCCACAGTATCTTCAGATCACTGCAGACCTTTCCCATGGAGAGGTCACTGAGAAACTGGAATAGGTTTCTGATTTCATCAAAATGCTTGGGTTTATGTAAGGGATCTTACCAAAGACAACAGTTTCTTATTTTGTTTACTTGCCTCTGTAATGCATCAGTTTCAGAGGATACATACAAATGGATGCATTTATGATCAAGTATGTAATCTGGCAATATCTTTAATCTTCTTTTAAATACTTGATTTTAATAAGAGAAGAATAACCTTTAAAGGAATAACTGGAGGACTGTAGAAACACAGTTTATATAACTGTTGTTATAATTAGGGTGCTTTGTAGAAAGGAGTGGGGATAAACACCTGAAGAAAGACTAAGTAAACTACAGTAGACAGTTGTGCTTGTGATTTAACAACCTCTTTGACTGACTAAATTTCAAGCTGATGTTTCCACTCACCTGAGACGTGTGTTCAGGATTCTTGGCTGCTGTTTGCGGTTCATCATGGTGCATCTTTGTTTTCAAATGTCAACATGGCTCTGTCGCAGAGAGCGGTCATTTGTTTTCTTTGTCTTGGAAGGTTCTGTTTAATCTATGAAAAATATACATGTTGTCTTAAAATAGGTGGTGTTTATGAAATGCTTCTGATTGCTACTGCAATTAAATAAAATGGGACTTCTTCATTTACTGAAATATTTGAATAAATAGAATTTATAGTTAAATACATTTTTCTGCTTTTCAGCTGTAGTGAGACAGTTCTTAGCATTAACAATTCTAGTTTGTCTTTTTAATGCAAAGACTTTACTGTCTTCGTATTCCTAGAGTCCTGCATTCATCTTGTAGAATTTCTTGACAGAAAAAAATGTGTGCAGCCTGAAATTCTGTTATGTAAGCTCCTGCCTAAGGCTTTTAGATGTCTTTATCTTTTTGATTACTTAACAGCCTCTTTTATCATTGCAGTCCGAATTTCATGAAAAAGATACTTTTTATATCTTCAACCACGTTGACATAAAAATATATTACCATGTTGTGGAAAACGGAGCTCTGGGAGCAAGACTGGTTGCTGCTAAACTTGAACCAAAAAGGTTAGTGCTTGGAAGTAACTTGTCATCAAGCCAGTGGTCCATTCCAAGATCTTTGCTTTGATCTGGGGGTCTGTTGCTAGTCAGGAACGTTTTCAGGTGTGTGACCTGTGGATTAGGTGTCCTGTTGATTGATGTAGTGTAATGTATGACAGTTTAACATAAAAAAAAAAAAGGTAAAATGAAACCTGTCAATATGCGTGCAGTGAAGCAATCTTCATTTCCCTACTGGGGCACATTCTGTCTTGTGGCAGAATAGGCTATCAGTGTCTGATGCAGAAGTCATCAGAGTGCAACATTTGCTGTCTTCAGCAATCAGAATTTGAATGGAATGATTTCATTAATGTACTCGTCAGTTGTTCTGGTGTCTTTGTGGCTTTTGCACAACTGATGTCTGTTTTACTGTTTCTTAGCATCTTGTCCTTTGAGTTCTTGATATATCTGAGCTTGTTGCATTGTTGGTCCAGCATCATGATGAAAGTGGTTTGTTTTTTTCAAAAGAAGTTAGTAATTCTGTCGCTGCAACTTTTTGAGTGTTTTGGAGGTTCTTAGCAGTACTCAGACTTCTTTAATTTTTGGTGCTCTGCTTTAGAGACTGTGTCTCTGTAGTTTTCTTTATAGAAGAGACAACTTTATAAAGTTCAAATAACAAAAAATCCTATGCTCATGATAAATTCCTTAGGAGTTCTGGAATTTGAGGCATTTAAAACAATTTTTATATTTAAGGGATGAATCCTGGATGAAACTTGATGCGTGAGTAAGATGAAAGAGTTCTTTCTGAGGAGTGTTGTCAGTAAAGCAGCTTTCATTCTGTGATTTTTCTTCCCGCAGTTACAAGCACACTCATCCAGAGAGCCCTGATTGCTCAGGAGTACCAATGGATATAAGTAATAGGGCTAGTGGAGAAATCAAAATTGCTTACACATACTCAGTTTCTTTTCAAGTGAGTACTAAGCTTTCTGTGGTAATTACCTCTTAAAATCATGCATTAATACACTTTATAATTCAGAGATTATTATATTGTAATGTATTGAGGGGATGGCTTGCACACAGCAGTTCATATTTTCAATCTGTGATTCTTCTAGATATGAAGGAGCCTACTCCTACTTTTAGGGTTTTTTTGGTCATTATGAACTTAATCAAAATCTTGACATACTGAGTATATTAAATAGCAATAAGGCAGTTTTTATTTTTATTTAACCTTCTGATTGCAAGTTCAGTGATGTCTTTGAAATGATAGAGCATTGTTATATTAAGGCTGTTAATTTATCTTAATTCTAGACTTATAGCCTGCTGCAGGTTTTAGTTTGGCTGTGGTGAAATGGAGACAAAATAGTTCATCTTTAAAGTTAGTAGGAGGGTAGCACTAAGTTAGGTTGTGGGATCCACCCAGAGACTGAAGACAGACAGAGGGAGAAGAGAAGGCTCCAGGGAGACCTTCTAGCAGCCTTCCAGTATCAGAAGGGAGCTACAGGAGAGATGGGGAGGGACCCTTGTCAGGGAGTGTAGTGATAGTACAACGGGTAACAGTTTCAAATTGGAAGAGGAAAGATTTAGATTGGGAAGAAGTTCTTTCCTGTGAGGGTGGTGAGGCACTGGAACAGGTTGCCCAGAGAAGCTGTGGCTGTCCCATCCCTAGAAGTGCCAGGCTGGATGGGGCTTGGAGCAACCTGCTCTAGTGGGAGGTGTCCCTGCCCATGGCAGGGGGGTTGGAACTTGACGATCTTTAAAGTCCCTTCCAACTCTGACTATTCTACGGTCCTGTGATCCACTGCCACTGTCATAAGAAGTACACAGTAAAGCACTGATCTTAAAATGCTATTATATTGCCACAGTTTCTCAGGCATGAACCCCCTTTATATCTAATAAGCTGTTATAGCTGTGTTTATAGATTTATCATGATCATTATTTAGTAATTTACTATTTAATTTTTAGTATACTGTTTTATTAGTAGTAATTTACTGTTTTATTTACATTATAAAGTTCAAAATAAAGTAATACAAGAAAAATATTCAGGAGGTTTTATATATTATTTGAAATTATATTTTGGGAAATTAAATCAGTTTTGATGCTGAAATTAATTTGTATACTGAAAAGCAAGTACTTCTGGAAAGCTGTGAGAAATTAGTAATTAAGAATGACTTTAGCTTCATGCTATTGTATTCTTTCTCTTTAAAAAATGACATGCCCAGCTGTGTGTGTGTTACTGTCCTGTGCACAATGTTACATCCCTTGGAGAGGTCACCTTTGGAAATTCCAACAGGTTGGCAGATCAGGTCAAGAAGAAAGAAAAAAGGCAGTCTAGGTATGGGGGGAAATGCAATTCTGTCCTAGAGTCATTGATACTGGTTTAGAAACTTGCTTGCTTTAAGACCTAGTTTTATTAACTCACTGAACTAGATATTTGATCTTGGCTAAATTTTTTAACCCACCATTTTCGAAAACTGACTTTACTGGAAAGCACTCTTGCTCTGGCATGTTATATATTACTGAAATAACATCCTGTGAGACACTTAGCCATTTTTGTTAATTGATACTAGGGTTTGTGGTTTGTTTAATAGCAATATTCAGGTTGATCAGCACTCTTTATTCATTTTCTCATGTTTACTCTGCAAAATAAAAAAAAAAATGCTCTTTTTGAAGTGTTTCTGATCAATGAATGTTCAGTCTGAATAAGTATAATGAGTTAAAATGCCTGAAGGAATAATTTGTTTCCTTCTACTAACAGTGTGCATTCTGTAGTACTGTCTCTCCATCTGTCTTGCAGGATAAGCTGGGTGTAGCTGGATTGGTAGTTGGTACTGAAATGATATTGTATGAAAGCACAGGACAATTTTGACAGTACTATCTAGAAAGTGCAGTATGATGCTGGAGACTATATAGCAGAGCTTAACTTCTCAGTGTCTGTGGCGTTGACTTACATATGTTTAAAAAATGCATGTTCTTTTATTATTCTGCTACTCATTTGAATTCCAGATAAATTTATGTAATTTTTGAAGGGAGGACACAATTAAATTGATAGGCCTTTATGTCTTAAGAAGATATTCAGGAAATATTTTGGATTGTAGTCTATGGTCAAAATATAGTTTGGTTTAGGTGGCTATTATTAAACTACCCTCTTTAAGGCATGTAATATGAAATTTCGAATTTGTCATTAGATTTAAGGTTACCCTGCAGGAACATCAATTTGTAAATTTACAAGTTGAATACTAGATGTATCTGAAGCTGATGTGTTTACTCTTTCAGGAAGAAAAAAGCATAAGGTGGGCATCACGATGGGATTACATTTTGGAATCCATGCCTCACACTCATATTCAGTGGTTTAGGTGAGAAGAAAGTTTTTCAAGTGTACTGTGCTGAAGTGTTTACATTGTGATTCAAATTATTAATTTTTTTTATTTTTATTTTTTTTACATTCAGCATTATGAATTCCTTGGTGATTGTCCTCTTTCTGTCTGGAATGGTAGCTATGATTATGTTAAGGACACTACATAAAGATATTGCAAGATACAATCAAATGGATTCCACTGTAAGTCTAAAATGTACCTCCTTAAATTTATTAGGAATGTGATTTTTTTTCAGCTAAATATGTTTCTGTAGCAGGCTACTGAAATGGCAATCTCCTGTAGTAACATAGGGTCTGTTTCCTTTACAGGAAGATGCTCAAGAAGAATTTGGCTGGAAACTGGTTCATGGTGATATTTTCAGGCCCCCAAGGAAAGGAATGCTGTTGTCCGTTTTTCTAGGCTCTGGCACACAGATCTTAATAATGACTTTTGTTACCCTGTGTAAGTAATACAGTGGGGAGGAGTTGTTAAGTACAGGTGACTTTTCACTGCATGGGATTAGTAAAAATAGCAGGTTTAGGACACTTCTAGATAAAAAACTTAAAGTTTTAAGGTTAGAAACAGCTGAGTTGATATAGTAGACACACAGCTTAGTATACACAGACTTTAAGATAACTGATGTACTGGCTTTGAGTCAGATACGTGGTTACTTCCTAAAATTGTGCATCTCTGCTTTGTAGTTTTTGCTTGCCTGGGATTTTTGTCACCTGCTAACCGAGGAGCTCTGATGACCTGTGCTGTAGTTCTGTGGGTACTGCTTGGAACTCCAGCTGGTTATGTTGCTGCCAGATTCTACAAATGTGAGTAAAAGTTATTTAAAATGACAAGGCTTAAGTTCATTAAAGGAAATTATCATCACAGAACTGATTTTTATTTTGCACTACTGTTTGTAGTTTCCCTCGGGGCAGGTTGGAGAAATGTACTTACCTTAGCAACAGAAAACACGTATAGAACACTGACATGGTTACGTTGGTTTTGATGTGATAGTGCTGGAATTACTCTTGCTACTACGTATTTATGGAATTGGGGAGCAAATTCCATTTTACTAGTACTAAGCTCATTACCTCAGGCAGTTTTGTGCCTCTGTTTCCTACATTTGGGGGGAGGCTGTGTTAACTTGCATTTAGTTTTAGCCATTGATGTTGCTTGATAACATCTCCTTTTCCCCCCACCCCACCCCATTTCCAC
>VXBW01003113.1:212152-241647 GCA_013400375.1 Thinocorus orbignyianus | reverse complement strand
CCCCTCCCCCCCGAAAATCATGAACCTCTGTTTTTGCATGCCTGAGATTTGTCACTTATTTTTAGCAAGTTCTTAGGTCTTTGCAAAAATGGTGCTCACCAGACTGTGGCAAGTTTGCGGGGGGGAGGATTATTAGGTGTTTTGTAGTTGTAGGAATGAACCCAGTGGTGTTTGGACACCTGAGAGGAATCGCTTGATACTGTTTCCCTGCTCTGATCCCAGCTGGCTGTTGTTTCAAGGCCTACCTGCCAACCTCAGATGGTTTGCCTCTGTATCCTCTGATTTCTTTTAAGGTGAAGCATGCTATTTTGCATACAGCTTATTTTAATTACTTTACTCAATGTAGAAGACTCTTTATGATGGAGTGAGCTGCATCTTTTGGCCTATTTTAGTTCTGAACATACAGGGCTAGGGAAGGAGTTCATTTTTGGAACTTCAGCCTGACGCTAGTCATTGGAGTTCTTTCACCCCACCAGTTTGTCATTTTCATGTGGGGGAAACCATTGGGTAAAGAGGGTTTGTATTTTCTAAGGAGTTTTTCCACAATGGGAGTGATATGATGGTGAACTAATCCTTTTCCTAATCTTCAAGCCAATTAGACTTAAATGGAGGGAAACTGTAGGACAAAGAACATAACTGAGGGCAGTTACTGCTGTACTTTATGTGCTTTGAAGGATATTTTGAAGTGTATTGATGATAAATTGAATGCTGTACCTTTGGTGGAGAGGTGGTTAATAATAATAACAACATTTTCATATTATACTTATTTGGAATCATTTAGTTGATACCCAAATATCGTGTTTAACTACTAAGATGGTGAGTGACTGATCCAGAAATGATATTGTTGTGACAGGAGGTGGTCCATATCCTATATAGAGCATGTAAACATGAATGTTTCACCTTATGGCATACAAACAGTGTGAGACATAAACCAAAATGCAACTGAAATGGATGTCCAGTTTTAAAAGTTGATTGGGTTTTTTTGGTGTTGCTTTTAAAAAGTGAAAACTGAGTTGAAATGAAATGGTTAATCTTAATAACCAGTGCCTGTTCTACAAAGATTTTATGAAGAAATAGAAACTTAATTAAAATCACTCTAACCATAATCACTTCTGACTCTTGAAGTAAAGAAGCATGTCATTACAGCAGCGCTCAGATGAAATTGTCAGCTTCACTGAATTCCAGCAGGATATTTTCATTTGAAAGTGTGCTGACTGGAATTTTTATCAGTGTAGTGCAAATTCATAAAGATTTTCTTAAAGCCATCTTTGGTCTTTTTTAGTATCACCACTGCTTAACGCTGTTAAGAGAACATCACTGCTTCCTATAAGCATGTTGGTCCTGACTTTCTTGTAAGATTAGTAGACAAGAGTTTTATTTCAAAAAAACTGTTAAGCTTGCTTTCCACATACTTACATATTTTTTTTCCTACTGAAACCTGCAGTCAGATGCTAGAAAGCTTTACATTTTTAATCACTCCAAATTTAAACTGTTTTTTAAAGACTTAAAAGTGCTGCAAATCTGCTTCCTCCTTTTAGCAGATAAAGTGGTCAGAGACCCAGTTTATTTGGTCAGATACTTTTCCTGACCACGGTCTGTGGCTTTTCTTTGCTTTGAAGCTCTGTGGTTAAGTGGGATGATGAGGGAATTCAGTTTTATTACTGAAGATTTAGTTTTCTGTTTTAAACTTGGGCATGACTTGAGTATTTACAAGCTAAGTATAAAAGGTAAATGGACTGGAAAATTAATAGTTGTGAGCTTAATGCATGTTTTGATGACTGTAAAATTTTTTTAATACAGCATTTGGAGGTGAGAAATGGAAAACAAATGTCCTGCTGACATCATTCCTTTGTCCTGGGTAAGTTGAGGGTATTGCCATGATTAAAAGAATTAAATTGCTTCTCTGACACACATAGCTAATTTTTAAGTTTCAGCTGTACAAGTAAATCTCACTGCACCATCTCTTTGTTCCAGAAGCTACAATAATATCATGGCACTTTTGACAAAGGTGAAGCAGCTTATCATCCTTAGATAGTTGTTTTCACTAAGCATTTGTTTTATTCCCACCACATGAAAAGGTTGATTAAGAAAGAGCACTATGACAGTAGTAAGTTTTAGACAGGCACACTTTTTCATTGCTTTCTTTTACTCTCTAGGCTGTTTCTCTGACCACACTGTAGTTGGTCTTATATAGTGTCATATACTGTATAACCACTGTGATAAGTTTTTCTTCTTAATCACAGCAAGCAGTCTTACCCTGAAGTGTAGTTAAGACAAGCAGATATTTGAAATTGTTTAGTTGGAACGTCAGCTCCTGCTGGAGTTCAATCCCACCGGATTAACAGAGAATTGCTTGTTTGACCTCTTCATTTTGATATTTTGTGTGTGTGTTTCATTTGGGTTTAACAGAGATTTACACTGAAATCTTAATACAGTGCTATTGTTGTGTTAACATTATTAAATATTGAGGAGTATTTCTGTGCTTTAAGCATGTTATGTATTTTTCAGAATTGTATTTGCAGATTTTTTTATCATGAACCTCATTCTCTGGGGAGAAGGCTCTTCAGCAGCTATTCCGTTTGGTACTCTGGTTGCTATTTTGGCACTCTGGTTTTGCATATCTGTACCGCTGACGTTCATTGGTGCCTATTTTGGTTTTAAGAAAAATGTAAGTGTGTTTGAGAAATTGTTTTATAAGTGTGTGCATACACATGTATATACACACACACATTTATTTTTCACTGTATAAACTATGTCTGAGATAGCACCGAAGCTCGTTGCGTTGTCGGCTCTGGTTCTGTTCAGTTACTTTAGAGCTGTGTTAGATTTCCAGTCTTGGGATTCCAAAACTTTGATGATCACTTGGTTGGTGGGGGTGATGTTTCTCCAAAATGATTCGGGTTATCATTGTATTTGAATGATGACTTCAGATAAAACAGTGATTTGGGCATTTTTAATTAGCTCCTCTTTCGTTACTAAAAAAATTAGTTGACCCAGTCAAGCATAAGGTAAAGCATCTCACGCACTTCTGCTTTTCCCCCATGTTTTTTGTTCTTGTGTGCCCTCTACACTGAGAATATTTTCTGTATGAAATTGCTAGAGTTCTTGTGAAGAACTCTTCTCTGCATGAATGTTCTGGCATTTATTGGGATTTACTCCGAAGCTGATCAGTTTAACTTATTTATATGAGGGATTTTTGTAACACTGGTGACCAAAACCTTAAATCACTTCTCTTTTTGCTTAAAAAGTGGTTTACTGAGCCCCACAAACTTTCAGATTTGCAAGTTCAGATATTTTTGTGGATTTTTTTTCCTGCATAGGAAGCCAGAGCTGTAGCTCTCTGTAACTCTCATGGAGTACCTTCAGAGAATATTTAAGTATCTTAGAAGGCACTTAGGAAGTTGACTGTAGTTGTCCTGTTTTTCTTAACCTTAATGTAGTGGGTTTTTTCCTGATAACCATATTGAAATTCCAGCAAGCTGCTCCCCGCCTCACACACACGTTGTACAGAGGGAGCTCCTTTAAGAAAGGAGGATTTAATAAACTACAAGGCAATGTGACAGATGTCACAAGTACATTAAAATCAAATCAGAAAGCATGTACTTAGCAAGAATCTGTTGATGATTGTGATGTAATCATCACAAAAGGGGAAAGATGGCAAAGTATGCACTTACCTGCCTTCATTTTTTTTCTCACACTGTGCTTACCTGTGTATGCATCTTCAATTAGGATTTAATTGCCAGATTGATTCCTCTCTCTTTGTAGGCTTACCCTAATGTGATTCTTGAAGTGAATCCTGAAAAACAACATATGGAAGTTTTTAGAAGGGGAAAGCAAGAGTCTGCACCACCACTGTCCCCTGCCCACCCCATCCCCACTCCCCCGCAGCTGAAAAGTGAGAAATCAGCTCAGGGTCTGTAACAGATCATAGACAAGTAATCATAAAAAGAGACATCTAAAATATCCATTGCAATGTTTTCAATAAAAGATGTTGGTAGGTAGGCTGGTAGTGAAAGCAGATGTAGTGGTAGCTGGGTGTGAACGTGCTCGAAACAAATAGTAGACTTTTGCCACCACTCATTTCAAAAAGAAAGCAAAGAAGCAGTGTTGTAGTTTGACGCGTTGTTTATTTAGCAATTTCTTACTTTTGTTTGAAGGCTATTGAACACCCTGTTCGCACAAATCAAATTCCTCGTCAGATTCCCGAGCAGTCCTTCTACACAAAGCCATTACCTGGCATCATCATGGGAGGGATTCTACCTTTTGGATGTATCTTTATACAGTTGTTCTTTATTCTCAATAGTATTTGGTAAGTTAACCACAATTTATTTGAATTTTCTCTGTCATAAATGGTGGTATTTTCTTTGTGAAAGTTTTTCTTCGAGATAATTTGACTGTGGGGCTTTTTTGATGATGACACAGGCTTCAGTAAAAATTTAAATGTTAGAACCTTTTTTACATCTCGTGGTTTAGAAGACAGTAGTTGCCTGTTTTGCTTGTTGACATATGTAGAGAAGTGGCAGTGATGTGCTTAGCAATTTAAAGCTGACCCACAATAGTCAAATAGCTAGTTTTCTCATGCTACTCCTCTGACTTCATGTGGAAGTAGCTCTGAAGCTGGCAGGGCATATGACTTGACAGTAGTAAGTATATTGAAATTGGTTTGAGACCTTTTTTTTTTTTTGTAGTTGTTGTTGGGCTAGAAAAGTATTACTACTCTTGGGAGAAAAAACAATCGAGAACATATTTTGTGAAATCTTTTAAAGACACCAGAGTAATTCTTTTCAAAAACAAAGCCCTGAAGACCGGTCTGGTATAAGTGAATTCTGAAGAGAGAGCTCATAGCACAGTGCAGACTAATCTCCTGTGAGGGATTTGTCTTCCTTCTGGCACAATTTAGTTATTGGATCTCATTAAACTGTTTCTGAACCTTGAAGAGGTGCCTCTACCCAACGTAGACAGCTACAGCATTTGACATCTCTCATTATTTTGCAGCTCTGCCCCTTTGATTGAAATGTGAGGTGAAATCCAAGTTCTGCTGAAGTCAGTGGAACAGGTCATGCTGACTTCACTGGAACTGTAATTTCACCCGTTATGTCTAGTCAGTTCTTTCCCTAAAATCCCAACCAGGAGCATGCCTTGGGCTTGCTTTCTCACTGTTTTCAGACTGACCTGCCGAGGCTCCTATTCTTCAGTTAGGAAAAGAAAAATTGGCCAATTGTATGAGCAGGCAACTGACAGTGCTTCAATAGGAAGGGGAATACTTAAGGTGAAGGTGATATTACAGCATACGAAGAAATAATATTAGCACAATGTCCATTTTAAATTTTGTCTTCTTTAAACTTCCTTTTATAGGTCTCACCAGATGTATTACATGTTTGGTTTCCTGTTTCTGGTATTCATTATTTTGGTTATTACATGTTCCGAGGCTACAATATTGCTCTGCTACTTCCATCTATGTGCAGAGGTGAGAAATAGTCTGTGATATTCGTGCTTCGTATTGTTTTAAGAATGCTTCCGAAAAAATTTAAAGCTTCTGTAGTTGATAATAAGTATTCTAGAGTTGAACATAAACACTGGTGCTAGATGGCATGTTCTTAAACCATGTCTTTAATAAGTGAAGCAAGCTACTTTTGGCAAAATTTGTAACAAATATTAAAACACTGCCCTGAGTACTGCTAAGTCAGTGTTTTAATCCCATCTTTAGATTCTAACTTCTTGTTTTCTGAAGACATTAAACTAATCCATTAACTCTTTTCAATCAAAGTGCGTTTAGGACATGCCCAACCTTGGTGAAAAAGATCTCTGTGGCTGACAGTAGTATGTCTGGCTTATTTGGTTTTTAGATTTTTACTTATTTGATATTGATCTTTAGGTTTCTTATTGCTGATTGCAAATGGTGTAGTTAAAGGAGTATTTATTATATGTAGTTCTTCCTGTAAATAAAAGCTATAAAAACTCACTTTTGGACAAAGTGGTAATAGAAAAAGTAGCTCTGCATTCAGTAATAGGGTCAGTGTGTTTGAGGTGTGTGGAATATTACTCATACATGTTTTTTCTTCCTTTTTTTTCCTCCCCCCTACCCCTTCTAGGACTATCACTGGCAGTGGCGTTCGTTTCTCACTAGTGGTTTCACTGCAGTTTATTTCCTAATATATGCAATACATTACTTCTTTTCGAAACTGCAAATCACAGGAACAGCTAGCACTATTTTATATTTTGGTTATACCATGATTATGGTTTTGATCTTCTTTCTTTTCACGGGTAAGTATATTGAACCTTAATTTTGAGCCTACCTTTAGCTTTGCACAGTAAAATACTTGGCAAAAGTTATCTTGATACAGAAATATAAATTGTCATGTGTCTGACTTTTCCAGGTAGTTGTGTAGCATTTGCATCTCCTTGTGATCACAAACTTTAGTGAAAGAGATCAAGCAAGGATGAGGCAAAATACTGCTAATATAAGGCCTGGCCCATAACTTCAAATGTGACACCTTGAAATATGATGAATACTTCTCCAGATTTCATTTTTGTTAGTCATGTGGGAGGCTCAGTTTTTTAAATTTGTTGTCTTTGGAGAAACACACTTCAAATCCCACACAATCAAGCAGAAAGTTACAGTGCCAGTTAAGGAAAAAAATTGCGGCTTTTGTGGAATAGAAAGAAGGAAGGAAGAGAGGAGTAAAGTTGTCAGAGTACAATTTTTTGTTTGTTTATTTGTTTTTTCCATTTGCTCTCTTCTGGAATTTCTTTACCTTCTTTCCCAATTACACTGAAGTGGCATGGGAAGCAAGCAGAATTTCTTAACTGTTTTTTGATGCAGTTTTGTCAGAACTTTGTCATCTTTATTGCAAGCTTTTGGAAAAGCACCTGTCTTAGATGCTTATTTCCTCTTCAATAATGGAGATGAGGAAACAAATCTTCCTTTGTGTCATCTTCAGTACTAAGAAGGAATCTTCAGCCAGAAGCACATGTCCCTTGTTTAGGGTTGAAGAGTGGTGGTGAAAATGCAAGAAGTCTATTTTGAACTCCTATGCAAAAAGGCAGCAACTCAAAAATCTTGAAAATATTAAGTTCTGTTCCAACAGTCTGTAATCTGTCTTTATGGACTTTACCCTACAGAGCAATATTTTTGAAACTATTTTGAACTGATCAATACTTTAGAGAGTTGCAAGCTCCACATTTATGGTGAAGTTTAGTGATTCCTAAAGCTTTGATATGTATTTATGTTTGCAGCTATACAGGCTGTATCTTGAGGCCTCCTCTAGTACAAGTGACTTCTCATTGGAGCTTTTAATACAGATCTTACTATAATTATAAGTAGAATTTTCATTTCCACTTAGCGTAGGAGAACCAGAAAAAATCTAGTGGGAAAAGAACTGATATTTGAGAATGGTGTTCATTTTAAGTGTAACCAAATATTAGTTTCAAAGGCATTACCACTTCGGCCTAGGAGATACTGAAGCTGTTTGTGCACCACGACTGGATGCAGATGATGCTGAACAGGAGTAAGAGCCTGCAAGGAGTTTCTTGGGTCATTGCCTGTTAGGAGAAGGGAGTGGGACTTAAGTACATTATATAATCTCTTTGAAAAGTGATCAAGCTGTGTTCCAAAAGTGGTTAGTTTTATCTTCCATCCTTCTTTTTAAGTCAGTCTGATGTGTTTTGGCATTGCTTGTGGATATTTTGTAATTTACACATCATCTCTACTTTTATTTATATTTTGTGTAGTGGTGAGCAAGTCATTCTGACTGCTTGGATCAGAGATTCTGCCTCCCTTTCTCACCCTGTCTTATTTCTCACCCTGCCTTTCTCTTAACCTTTATTTCTGATCTGTGTTTGCTAGTAGTCTCATTGAACTAAAGAATTTAGGAATGCATGGCTGTTCAACTAGAAACGAATGTGTGCTGCTGCTCGCAGATCAATTTTAAACACAGTGCAAACTTACAAAGTAGCATGAAAAAATAATTAGGCCTTACATAAGTGTAAGGTCAATTAATTTAGTTTCACTAGCTTTTCCAACAGATATTCAGCATGTCTGCCTCTAATAGTAAACAGCTTGGGCCAAAACTGAGGGATGGAGCACCTCTCCTATGAGGACAGGCTGAGGGAGCTGGGGCTGTTCAGCCTGGAGAAGAGAAGGCTCCGGGAAGACCTGATAGCAGCCTTCCAGTATCTGGAGGGAGCTACAGGAGAGCTGGGGAGGGACTTTTTATCAGGAAGTGTAGTGACAGGACGAGGGGTAATGGTTTTAAATTGGAAGAGGGGAGATTTAGATTAGATATTAGGAAGAAGTTCTTTCCTGTGAGGGTGGTGAGACACTGGAACAGGTTGCCCAGGGAAGCTGTGGATGCCCCTTCCCTGGAAGTGTTTAAGGCCAGGTTGGATGGGGCTTTGAGCAACCTGCTCTAGTGGGAGGTGTCCCTGCCCATGGCAGGGGGGTTGGAACTTGATGATCTTTAAGGTCCCTTTCAACTCTGACCATTCTATGATTCTATGGAATTAGGGGAGAGTATGTGTGCAGTTAGCCAAAAGGTTAGAACTTCGAAACATCATATGCTTAATGATTTTTTTTATCTACTTTTCACAAGATTAAGTGCAAATTACCCTTTAATTTGAGGGAGTAGACCTATTTCTTAATATTTAAGAGTCATTTTGTCCTTTTAAATTGATACACGTCCAAAAGCAGGTATGTTCAGTTCTCTGAGATTTACTGAAGTGCTTTGAGATAAGGTTTTATAGAAAAAGTTAGAGGCAGGGTTAAGGGACAGACCATTCTTCTCTAGTTTCCTAAACGAAAAAGTGTACTAGCAATTTAGCAAAAAACTGCTCTTAAAGGCAACTGACTTCCTGTGTCAGGATGATAAAGAAGCTAAAAAGAGAAAATCCTAATTGTTGTATCAAAACTATTCTGCTGCTGCTTACTCATCTGTTAAAAATGGTCAGTATCAGGCAGGGTTTTGAGGGTGCCCTGCTGCTCTGCCAGTGTAACACATGCTTCAGGCACTCGCATCCGTGCTACATTCCAGGTCATCGATCAGACCCAGCAGGCGAAATCCCGGGAGCTACTTGACAAATCTTTGATTCACAGCTGGGACCACAACTACGTATCAGAGTAAATGAGTCAGTTAAACATCAGTAGCTTAGCAAGCGTGAAGGGAAGAAAAATAATAATAATAAAAAAATACTGTCATATCATTCATGGTTCCTTCTAAGCTTGTGTAGTGAATGAGTTGGCACACAACTTTCCTTGTGCCTCTTAACAAATCTTAAATAAAGACTTTTGTATTATTTTTTTTTTCTTTAAAGAACTTAACTTGGCTCATGCATAAGTTAATGCTATGATTTTAGAAGAGGTGCTCTGGCAGAAGTCAGGTAATAGTCAGGATTTTTTTCCTGTCCTAGTTTTTTGTGGGAAACAGAGGTTCCTGTAACAGGTGTTCTGAGCTGCTAAGTCCATGACTGTCCTGACTAGGGCTGCATTTTGAAGTAATCCAGTTAGATGAACAAAGCCCAGCTTTATTAGCTACTTTGAATTCAAAAGAGTGGTTTTTGTTGAAAACTTCTGTTGGAGTTTCACAAAGAGAAGGGATGCAGCTATTTTTCTTGAGCTGTAAGGGTTGTAAGTTATCAGGGAAACAGTCTTTGTCCTTAAATTTCAGTTTAAGCTTGCTTATATCTTTTGACTGCCTTAAGTGTTTCAGAAGTGTTTGCTTTTAAGGTATGTGACATGTTTTCAATAAGAAGTACAAGTTGCATAGTAACTACACTGTGGTTTGAAATTTGTGATAACTTGATTTATGTGGAAATAAAGGTAGTACTCTAATTTTACAAGACCTTGAGGTATAGCTAAGACATGCAAACTCCTTTTGCTGTTGTCAGTCTAACTGGGTTATTAAATGTAATAATAATATCCTGAGCAGCTGTGCAGGTCGGGTAAAGTGTGTGTGACTGGTCACTGAAGAAGGGTGAAATGGAGCAGTATGAAGGAGCTGGACTGGAGAATAACGAAACAATAAAGAACAAATACGTAGGAAGAGAAATACCACAGAAGCGTCTTAAAACAAGAGTCTTCCATGTGATCAGCACTGTGATTGTGCAAATAAGGAGATACTTTATATAGTTGTTGATGCTTATAAAGAATAGATACTGTTTGTAACTTCCCAGTGCTCTAGTGGGAGGTGTCCCTGCCCATGGCAGGGGGGTTGGAACTTGATGATCTTTAAGGTCCCTTCCAACTCTGACCATTCTATGATTCTATGATCTGATGGATGTACTGAAGGTTAAAGACAGGATCTGTGTATGCAATCTGCTGGTTACAAGCTGAAGACAGAAGTCGATGTTTCCTGTGTCAGTTTTCCTATTGTCTAACTTTTTTCTGTTTGTTTTGTTTTAGGGACAATTGGATTCTTTGCATGCTTTTGGTTTGTAACCAAAATATACAGCGTGGTGAAAGTTGACTGAAGCAAGCAAAGTGAAGAATTAACACAGAAGAGGTTTAACCTTCATTAACGTAACTTAAAGACCCGGTCTAGTTGATGAACTTGGGCTTTGTCAGAAGTATTGGCTTCCTGATCTTTGAGAATGATACTGAGTATGCAGCTGCTCCAAACACTTTTTCCACTAACATGTTTGTATTGTGACTTAACAACCTGTTTTCATTCCGATCTTAATAAAGATCAGAGTTACAATATTTATGCATCTGTAAATACAACTATACTTTAAAAGAAACGTTAAATTCTAATGGCAGAATAGAAGCGGCTGTATTACACAACTTAATGATACTTCTGATCAAAGTACAACTGTAAATAGTTTTTTCTAGCTTGGTAGGTGGGATGAACTATTTTTCTTTGAGGGAAGTGAGGACTTTTTCTTATGCTGACTTTTAAGGGTGACTCTTAAAAAGTGTTGCTTTTAGTTTGGATGTGATTTTTATTTTTTACTGGTGTTACGTCCACAAATACTCTGATTTCTGTGACTTTACATTAGTTTCGGTGTTCTTGGCCTTTTAAACTATGTGCCTCTGAGTCCTTGAATTTATAAATTCATAATCTAATAAATATTGTAAAAATGTCTTCAGTGGCTCATTACGTATAAATCATAAAAAATATGTAAATACAATTATATTAAAGATGGATGCTTAAAGTTTGCATAGAGTATTTTATGGCATTTTCTAGGGTTTAATGTATATTGACACACCCTTAGAGCTGCAAGAAGTGTTATTTGTGCTACGTGGCTAGAACACGGCAATGTGATCGTGGCGCATGAGAGTTAAATTATACAGACGTTGAACGAAACCCCTCTGCAGCATTAATCCCGTCCTTAACCCAGGCAGGTTCTCAGAGATTGCCGTGGGATCATCAGGATGTTGAGAAGATCTTAGACCACGTGAGTCGGCTTTCTCTGCTGGTCTTGCTCTTAAAAGATCTCGATGATGCATATTCTATACGGCAACTATTGCTGATTGTACTTAATGCAGGTTGAAAAATGAAAGAAGAATTACTATTTTTGCCTTATATTAAGAGATTAATGTCAGTTTTTGGATGACTAGCATTAAACCTATATTTACTTTTTTCGACAATGGAGTATTTTGTTCGTATCTGGTTCGGTAATTTCAGCCTCATAACACAATTTGGCTTTTGGCATGTTTTCACAAGCCCGATTCAAATTTTATTTAAGATTAAACATCATGTACCAACTACCATTCATTTTTTTTATTCTTACCAGTTAACTTTTCTAAAGTAAACCTTAACCTAGGGATGCTTGAATATTGGACCCAATAAAAATGGTAACTTGTCATTATTAACCTCCTAAAAGTTGGAATGTAAGAAGGCTTCAGGTGAGGTTTCCTCAGTTGCTGTGCTCCTCAGCCCCTCCCTGGCAAACTCCATCCCTCTCACGTTCTGCTTGTCCCTAACCACAGCTCTCTTCTGATGTTGTGGACGGGTTTGTTCCTGTGCCCCTCCCTGCACGTATTCACTCAGAAATGCTGATTTCAGAGAAATCTTCCCTGTTTGATCTTCAAAACAGGAAAAGGGTGAGCGTGGTAAGCGTCTGTTCTTTACTGATGCAGCGAGCTGCAGTGTGGCACTTGATTTAAGTTTTTAAAAGTATGGAATTAAATATTTTTAATATCCCTGGGATTTTTGATCATCTACTGTATGTTTAGTCACTACTCAAAATCATCAGTTGTTATTACACAAATGGGAACGCTTAGTTTGAGAAACATGAATCAGTTGTCCGTTATTGGAACATGAATATAGTAGGTGCTCAAGAATTTCAGTGTAGTGATATGAAAACAGGTTTGATTTTATTTTATTTGGTGATGTATTTACAACTGCTGTTTAAAAATTGGATTAATATAAGTGAGATGTAGCCATTGTGGTATGTATGTGGGTTTTAAACCAATTGGTGTGTCTCCCTCTTTTTTTTTTTTTTTTTCTTTCTTGCAAACTAGTTGAGAAGTCATAACAGCTTCTCAAGTATCTTATTTTCACCTTTAAAGACAGTTTGTGAAGTGTGTCATCTTCTGGAATCTAAACCTACTGTGTACACAACTTCTCAAGCCTTGTGATAATTGCAGCTGGTTTTGAATTTGAAATCGTTATATTTCAGTGAGGAGTACTTGAGACAATCCAGAAAGTTTAACACATCACAGATTTGACAGAAGAGCTATTCTGAAGTTGTCCCCTCCCTTGAATCCCATTATCGCCTCAGATAAATGTGATTAGAACTTTTAAAATTAAGCTTCTGGTGTGTGTTAGGGCATCCAGATCTTCTACTGTGTACTGTATCTCTTCTTCAGATCTCTTGGGAAGCCTGGGTCTTTGTCTAAGCTTTCAAGCTGGTGAGGAACAAAGCTGGTGAGGGGTCTGGAGCACAAGGCTTATGGGGAGCAGCTGAGGGATCTGGGGTTCTTTAGCCTGGAGAAAAGGAGGCTGAGGGGAGACCTTCTTTCTCTCTATAGCTACCTGAAAGGAGATTGTAGAGAGGTGGAGGTTGGTCTCTTCTCCCAAGTAAGATGTAGTAGGACATAAGAAAATGCCTTAAGTTGCACCAGGAGATGTTTAGATTGGATATTGGGAAAAATTTTCACTGAAAGCATTATCAAGCATTGGAACAGGCTGCCATGGGAAGTGGCTGAGTCACCATCCCTAGAGGTATTTAAGAGGTGAGTAGACATGATGCTCAGAAATACGGTTTGGTGATGGTTTTTGTCAGCATTTGATTGATGGTTGGGCTTGATCTGAAAGGTCCCTTCCAACCCAGGCGATTCTAAATAGCACAATCCTTTTGTATTTGAAGCTTTGTTTTGTATGTATCGGTTACCCAGACAGAATGTGTGTGCTGACAGGTGTGATGCAGACGTAGCGCCAGGCACAAAAGAGTAGACAGCCTTGTGGAACCTGTAGGTGTATTCCTGTGTTTCTGTAACACTGCTCACTGTCCCTTTAGGGCTTGGGACATTCAGAGTGATGGCATCACGCAGAGGCCCATCAATATTTGTGGATGGAGGAGAAAGCCTGTCCTGTGTGGGGTGGTGAGAAGAGGTAGGTGAGCTGCCTGGTGATTACTGAGGTGGAAGAAAGGTAGCTGGAGTTTCTCTACAATTGCTTGAAAAATGCTTAAAGTGTGTACTTTAGTCCTGTCATGGGTGGTACTTCTATTTTTTTCAGGAAATGTGAGTGGAAGAGAAGCAAGGCAGAAAGGGTGGGACAGGATGGAATTCAGGCAGGTGTCTGAGGCACTCAGACTTACGCTGATCTGAATAACTGGCTTGGAGGGACAGGGAACACAAATCAAGTCCTGTTCGGAGGCCTGAAGTGACACACAAATCAAAAATGTGAAATGTTGTGAATGAGAAACATCATTTTACTGCTACTCGTAAAGGCAAGAATCCCAATCTCTAAACTGGGAAAAGTAGGCTGGATGACATCTGTGCTTCAGGCAAGGTAGGGGAGTAGTGAGAAGCCTTGGGAGTGAATGGTGAGGGTTTAGTGTGTCTGACCTTGGGCAGTGGAGTGTGAAATTGTGGCCAGGTGTTTCTTCAAAGGTTTGGGTTTCCTGGGGAGGAGTTGCTGCAGCCAATCCTCCCTACATTAGCAGTGCTCAGTAAACAAAAATTCAGGTTGTTTGGTGAGTCATTGTTACTCAGGTGATGGAGATCTTGACTTCTACAGTTAAGGACTAGGTTACATGAAAGTGTGGTAAATCCTTAAGAGTTGGGAGAAGGCTTTGTATTTGGTGGTTCATAAATACTGCCCGTTGCTGTTATGATTTAATGTTACTGCAGTGTCAGATTTAGATTGCTTTTCTGCTCCAGCTGCCCCAAATGTACAAGCTAGAACTTGGATAAGTTTAGCTGGTGTGGAATACACGTGACCCTGACTTTATGCCATGAAGTTACATGCTGGCTCCTTGCTCTGCCTTACCAGTTTGCTTCTGGCAGCACCTGTATCTGCTCTACACAATTCTTCTTAGAAGTTATTGCTTCTAAAATGGTCTGTCTGTCTAGGTTAGTTCTCTCTCAGATCCTTGCTTGCTTAATTACTAATCATCATTTAGAGAATTATGCATATTCCACAAAGAGCAACTTCATCTCTGCATCTACATCCCTTTTCTCCTTTTAGTTACTGTTCCTCCAAAAGCTTCTCTCACTTCTGATAATACTCCCAACTCTTGCTCTTGGAACTCACCACAACTAAGTGTTTTCTCACAGGAAAGAAGATTACTTGTGCAGGGAGGTTCTAGTTTTCTCCCAAGAGACACTGTTTCCTACAACTCACCTCTAACTACATTTTTTCATTCTTAGTATCCTGCTGTTTCTCCTTACACCAGACGCATAAATGAGTAGATTGCTATTAACTGTCTCCATAAACCTGACTCCTGAAACATTTCTCATTTCACCTCATGTATTGGCTTTGGGTGCATGTGCAAACACAAGTGTACGACACTTCAGACTAAAGCATAAACCTTCAGGGACTACTGAGAGGCTTAATTTGCCAGCTGATTATTGCATTGCGGCTGTTGTGCGTTTTCTTTCTTCTTATTTGAAACTTCTGGAGCTCACTGCTGATGAGATAAGAGTAGTTAACTGCTTGTATATCAGCTATGCCAAATGAAACCTGTCGCGTTTGGATGAAATCCTGTGAAGCAGCGAGAAGGTGCCGGCACATTCAATGAAGATGCGGTTTCGGGTCTTCCTTCCCTCGGAGGGAGGTGTTTTAGCATCACCTGCCGGCCACAGCGCGCATCGCCTTCTACAGGCCAGGAGCAGAGTTAAGGGTATGAAAGGAAGAGTTACCAAAGCACACTGCTGGGGGAGTGGCTTATCCCTAACGTTACATTTTTATATATATATATATATGCTAGTTTCAAAGTTTCTGGAAGTACGAAGCCGAAAATCAAGGTGAAGAGCAGTAGAAGTAATCGTACAAATAACTTATCCATGAAGATGTTAGAAATGTGTCTCCTGCATCTAGTGTGGGCACACAGCTGGCAAGGGTCCTTCAGAAATGAACTGTATTTCAGATATACAGGCTCCTGTTGTCACTCGGGCACTCGCTCTGATACCTTCAAACAGTTTTTCTAGGCTCACTAAAAAAGGGGTGCTTGTGGAGTAAGCCCCACAGAGCCTCCTGAGATCCTGGCCAGCCTGGGGGGTGAGATGGCCCAGAGGCCATGTCCCAGCTTCTTACTTTTAGTAGTGTCAAGTCCTCGTTGTTGAACCGGTCAGCACGACCACCCTCTTGCTACTGCTGGTGACAGATTTACTTTGGTGTGTGGTTTTTGTGTTTGTTTGTTTTCAGGGAGTTATCTTTCATTTTATTTGATCATATCAAGTCAAGAAGACAGATTTAATTTTCTTCTCTTTTATTAAAGTAGAGAAAACATTCTGCCTGGGTTTTTTGCCAGTTTTCCCTGACTTTCTTTTGATTTGCTCACAAGTGCTTGCTCAGTTGAGGTATGTCAAATCATAGAATAAGCTGCCTGGGCTACGCCTGTGCGAGGAAGGAGCAGGGCATGTGGTGACCATCCAGGAGGGCAGGCACACACAGCCCAGCCTCTGCTTCTCCTTGGCATGGCTGAAGATGAGCAAGCTCCTTGCTCAGTGGAGGATGGTGAAGCCAGTTGGGTGGTGTTCTGCTCCTGCCTGTTGGGTGCACCAGGAATGAGAGGCTCTGGGACATAACCGAAGAAGTCGTTGGGCTGGCAAGGAAGCCCATTCCCTCCCTTCGTGGCCCAAGGATGCAAGAATCAGTAGGATTGTGTCCTCACTTCTCCAGCTTTGACTGCCACAAAAAGGAGCCAACAGAGCTCAGTCCTGGTTTCTGCTCTTTTCTGCAGGTTCTCCCAGGGATTCCCAGCCACTCTGTCCACTGCAGCAAGGCCAGCAGAGACAGCCAGGAAGGAATGGATGTTTTGTTCTCTCACCCATGTCCTGCTGTCCCCAGACTGCAGTGACAGCAGCAGAGCTAAATGACACAATTATGCATGTCCTCCTGCTGCATAATGTCAGGGCAGTGCAGCCCTGAGGCAGGTGGAGGGCGAACCAAAGGGAAGCAGCGGGTGGCCTTAAATTTACTGTTTGTCCCAGAAAGCAGGGTGGCTGTAGTAACTCTGGACAAAAATTGTGGAGGGGAAGAAAAGAGGCTTTCCTCCCTTCAAGAAGAACAGTGTCCAGAAGCAGGAGGGGCAAAGCCCAAACAAAGAATTGATTCATGCACCAGGAAAATGCTGGTTTATTAAACCTCATCCCTTTCTATCTGTCTATTGCCAGGTTCAAGCAGGGTTTTTTTTTCTGGAAGAGACATCTTGGATCCAGAACTGACTGAAGAGGGCAAGCCTGGCAGACAAACTTAGGCAGATTAGGAATGTGACTCTAAATCCCCAGTGATTTCTTGACCGGTGGATTATTTTGGGGTCAGAATGTCTATCTTCCTGTCTTTTGGAACAGCTTTACCAGCAGAGGTTTGTGAAGAGTGTTGATGGACAGAATGGGACAGAACTTGCAATCTCAGTGTTCCCGTGTCCTGCTCATCCCTGACACGCCAGAGAATTGCTGGTGGAATGACTGGAGTGAGCCATCTGCTGCGTCATTTGATGCAGAAATACACGCCTGTGTGTGCTGTAAGAGGAATCTCAGTGCACAGTGTCCAAACAAGCCAATACCCAGCAGCAGCCCCCTACAGACAGAGACGGTCTGATGGGCCATCTCTTGCAGGACTTGGAGTCCTCAGTGAAAACATGGCCAAAGAAAGAGGGGATAAATAGGAAACAGAAATAACACGGAAAAATTGTCAGAATTCTAGGGCTGCAGAGAGATGACAGCAAAGACAAACTTCCTCTGGCACTTCTAATTAACTTTGAATTTTGTAGTCTGAGTAAATACAAAGAAAGCTGCAGTACTCCTGTTTTGTATATGGTATAGAGCAGAAATCCATCTAAGTCAGGGTTTGCTGCACCAAAAAGAAGTTCATGGAAGAACAAACAAATAGCAAGTTTACAGGAGTCAATAAGAGGGCTCCATTTACTGCAGTTAAGCTGCATAGGAAAATCTTGAGCTGGCTGGCATGAAAGGGAAAAGGAACTGGGATAATTTCCGAACTTAATACAATTCAAACTTTGCAGCATATTAAAATCATTTTATTGGTGCAAATGAATGTTTTTGTTGGGTTTTGGCAAATTTATTGGGAATATCAAGGAATTATGCATTTGTGGAAAGTCATGATGCAGAAGCTGATGTTAAAGAACTTTGTTCTTAATAGTGGTGTCAAAAAGAAGTGCTGTCCTAACCCACCTTGGGCAAGATATCTGTGCAGCACTGACCCTCCAGTACCTCCCGTCACAGGCACGCTGTTACACAGCTCTGCTGCCTCCCCGAGTTACAGATCCTCGAAGACAGGAAGGCGCCTCAGATTGTCCCTTCAGCCCCCACCAAGCTCTGCTCTTCTGTGGGGTTGCAATCTGACAATGTTTCAGACTTTCAGGACCTATTTGGCCTTCTCTCACCCCCTCCTTGGGCACGACAGCAGCAAACTTCCCGCTCCCACCATCCCCACCAGCACAGGCAGGGCCTCTTGCACTTTGCTGCTCCCTTCTTGTGGTTTAACCGCAGCCAGCAACTAGGACCACGCAGACAGTTACTCTGTGAACTGGCTTTGGCAAGTCACTGTCTTTGGGAAGACAAATGCCATAACTGTGAACATCCCCATCTTCTTTCTTCTTCCCACAGCTTTATATACTGAGCATAATGTCATATGTAATGGAATGTCCCTTTGGCCAGTTGGGGTCAGGTGTCACGGCTGTGTTTCCTCTCAACTTCTATTGCCCTTCCAGTCTACTCACTGGTGAGTTGGTGTGAGGAGCAGAAAAGGCCTTGACTGCTTAGCAACAACAAAAAACATCAGTTCACCATGAACCCCACTCTCATCCCAAGTCCAAAACATACCTTCATACCAGCTGTGAGCAAGAAAGTTAACTCTGTCCCAAGCTGAAACCATGAACTTAACAAACTCCACCACACCAGGCTTGATACTCCTCATGTATAGAAACACCATTTTTATTTCAGGGGCTGAGCTAACTCTTGCAAATCTACCAAGGCCAGCAGATCCCATACTACACCCATGGCAGGTGTTGAGCATAGCTCTCCACAAGGTGCCAAATGCGGTGGCTGGCAGGAGCACAGAAGGGCAGCCTGCCCTGGGAGTGGCCAGGCTTCCCACACATAGCACGAGCCAGGGGTCCTGGTTTGGTAGGGGCATGTTCCAGCCCTTCACATTCATTTGTGTGGGTGAAAACACAGATTTTTTTCCTTTTAACACAGTTCAAGGACTAAATTGTAAAATTATAACCAATCTCTTTCATTATAACTTTGGGTAGTTTGTTGTGTCATCTCCCTGTTTGCCTGAGAGATCTCCCTGTCTGTCTCCCAGAGCTGCCTGCCAAAATTTTGGTTCGAACTTGCAGGTCAGTGTTACTGATTAACACCGAGTGGTCTTTGGGAATCAGTGTGGAAGTCTGTAGTACACAACCAGGAATTGGTGTCATCCAACTGGTAACGCTACCAATTAAACTTCAAAAATTTGGCATTTTTGAGAGGCTGTTTTTTTTGCTATAGATAAATACTGACAAGATTTTTACACATGGAAGAGATTAAATTCACACTACGGCCACCGAGTGTAGCAGTCTCAACAATTCTTTTAAAAACTGAGCAACTGAAGCCTACTTCTAAAGAACCCAGTGCCATGACGGTTAATCAGGCCAGCCCTCGTTATCGGGGAGATACACGGGTGGCTGTCCTCGTAGCTGTCATTCACAGCAGCACAAAATATAAATCACAGCATTAAAATAACAAAGAGCAGAGGAAAGCTGGGCTACAGAAGGATTATCCTGGGTCCCATCCCTACTGAAAGTGCCCCATGACCTTCTTCATGAAACGACGGTCAAGGAAAACCATTTGGTTGCCTAGCAGTGTGAAACTCTGGAAGGCAGTCTCTTCTCAAAAATACTCCTGCTAGAGGGTTTTTTTGTACTCTTAATGTACATCTTTTTCTTGGAAGTTCATGTCAGTGTTTCTGAAGGTGATGGGATGGAGCACCTCTCCTATGAGGACAGGCTGAGAGAGCTGGGACTGTTCAGCCTGGAGAAGGCTCCGGGGAGACCTGATAGCAGCCTTCCAGTATCTGAAGGGAGCTACAGGAGAGCTGGAGAGGGACTCTTTGTCAGGAAGTCCAGTGACAGGACGAGGGGTAATGGTTTTAAACTGGAAGAGGGGAGATTTAGATTAGATATTGGGAAGAAGTTCTTTCCTGTGAGGGTGGTGAGGCACTGGAACAGGTTGCCCAGGGAAGCTGTTGATGCCCCATCCCTGGAAGTGCTCAAGGCCAGGCTGGATGGGGCTTTGAGCAACCTGCTCTAGGGAGAGGTGTCCCTGCCCATGGCAGGGGGGTTGGAACTTGATGATCTTTAAGGTTCCTTCCAACTCTGACCATTCTATGATTCTATGACTCTGGACTTCCACTATGGATGGTGATGGCTTTCTGTGTGGTGTATGGTATACCACTACTGGCCAAAATGATTCGTAATTTTTACTTTCAGTTTAACTTAGGTTTAATTGTCGAGATTTAAGCCTCTTACACTAACACTAAGCTGCTTTTGTTTTTACTTTGGATCCAATAATTTTAATGTTTCCTCCATATGGCAGTGGGTTTTCAAAGGAAAAAACAAGGACTGAAACGGAGTTATTTGAATGGATTGAAATTAGGAAAGTGAATCTAAAAATATAAATAGGAAATACCAGGCTAATGTGACCATATATGTAGGGAATTCCTGTGTGATGTACACAGATTCAAAAATTTAACAGAATTTGTCATGTCTTATCTTCAGCTGTTTTGTATCTATGGTGGATTCTCTGTGCCTCCAGCAGCAGCTGGATAAGCAGCATGGCTACTCCTCCGGGGTGAATGCCAGAGAGTAACAGTTATAAATTACATTTCAGTGATTCTAAACAATTAATTGCACCTCTGTGTCAGAAGTATTTTTGTCAAGCGTAACTGGGCCGTGGGCTTATTCTGTGAACGTGATGTACTTCATTAGCCAAGTTTCCTGTATAGTCAGTTGAACTATTGGCACAGAGAGAAGTACAAGCCTGCTGATCCAGATTATTAGTCTACTAAGTATACTGGTAAATGTTCTGTCTTCGGGATTATTTAACCATTTGATAAATTGGTAAAACCAATGTTGCTTTACCTGGACTTTGAAATCTGGGTCCTCTTCCAGTTGTGGTATGTCAGAGACAATATTCCTATTAGATCTGCAGGCTGAAATGTTCATGAGACCACCCTGAACTCATTTCAGATCAAACACAGTAGGTTAGGCAAGATCTCCTACTTAAACCCAGCTGATTTCAACTAAAGACCTTTGGTTTTTATGTTCATTATGATCCTTTCTCTTAAGTCACCTGGCATTTCAGGAGGTCCTGCGGGTAGCAGTAGGTCATTTCTAACCAAAACCAATGCAGATCCACCTGAAACCAAAGCGCTTCATTGCTTTACTTAAAGCACAACTCTGTTTTCCCTACAGAGAAGATGTGAGGTATGGGAGGTGGCTAGCTGGCATGTTTCTTCATCTGCCAGCATTATTTTACTTGCATTGAAGTTGTAGGTCGCTCTCCATGGCCAGGCTCTAAGGTGGGAAGTTTTTCAGCCCTCAGCTGATCCAAAAGTAGCCCAAATGGTAGTAGAACAAATTTCCTGCCATGTGATAGCCATTTGGTGATCTCTGTGAAACAACTGATGATTCTGGACTAGTTGATGAAAGAAGTTTATGTGTCGTTACCACTGCTTTTCATGCCACATCAGTCATAAATCTGAAGGCTAAATGGAAAATTTATCTCCACCACACACCTGGAACATCAGTCACTGTGAGGCTACTGAGATGTGGGGCTTGTGTCTGCCTGGTGAGGGTGATCAACACAGATAACAAAGTCAGCAGATCCTTCAATTTGGGATCTGGATCCGGCACTAAAGTTGCATTCACCTTATCCACATGGAGGTCTCCAGGCTTCTCCTGGCTTGATTCTGCTGTGGTGCGTGGCACTGGGCAGAGATGAGTCAGTGAGGGGATGATCTGGCATTTTTACTTCTTCAACCCAATCATATAAAAAACACACACACCCAATTCTAGTTTATGCAAAGAGAGGAAACAAAGATTTAGTCTTTAAAATCCTAGCCATTACAGAAGATGGCATGCGAAGGACTTCTGCTCATTTGCAAGGGATTGCAGGTTTTCCCAGTGGCCAGAGCCCACTTCAGCACCTGTGTGGAGCTTGAGGGGTTCCGCTGCCACAGGTTTCTGCTTGAGGCCAGGGGTATAAAAGAATTTTGTCCCACTATTCATCTGAGGAAAAGTCTCTGTGTCTTGCCGGGATGCCCAGGTACTCCGGTTACTTAAGGAAAGCAAAATTATTTCACTTGATGTTTCTTGCATTGAAAACATTCATGAAATCTTATCACGCTTGCCAAATCCTTTTGTTCTGTGTATAAAAAATGAGATAATTACTCCATTGAAGTGCTGTGTGACACTGGCCATTGGATGTTTAGTGGTTGTTGGAAAACTTTGAGATATACTGCTTTCTGACATGACAGAATGCAGTGGCATCTTATGTTTCAGAGACTGTAAACAGAATAATATATTCAGAGGATGCACTGTATTCAGAACATGTACTCTTGTCTTCTCAATCTCAGCAAATATACTGGTTGAGAAAATCTTACTAGAAATCAGTGAAAGCTCTGCTTTCTGTTTTTCTTATTCTACTTGAGTTTTTTCCCTTTTGGCATTAATGTACTACATACTGTCTTTTATATAGGGACTTCAGAAGTGTTAAAAAATCATGAGAAGTCTGTTAAAGTGGTAGATAGGCAGACTAGATCTAACTTGTCTAAGACTTTTAAAAATGTGTATTTCATTTATTATTATAGCAGAGCGTAACTTCTTAAGCTAGCAGCAATCTAATCCAAATTGCTAGTACCGCAGGGCTAAATTACAAAAGACTTTATAACTAACTTTATAACTAAGGAGAAGTAAACGCTAAGTTGTACAAACCTTTAGTTGGGATTTGATAAAAGTTGGACACTCCTTAACTGTTGCCTCACAGAGAGCTGTGTGGGAAAATTGATTCATCAAAGCTCACCAGCTTTATTCTAGATACTTTAGGAAAAAGTTCTTTACTGCGAGGGTAGTGCAACACTGGAACAGGTTGCCCAGAGCTGTGGATGCCCCATCCCTGGAAGTGTTCAAGGCCAGGCTGGATGGGGCTTTGAGCAACCTGCTCTAGTGGGAGGTGTCCCTGCCCATGGCAGGCGGGGTGGAAGCAGATGATCTTTAAGGTTATAGAGTCATAGAATGGTTAGAGTTGGAAGGGATCTTAAAGATCATTGAGGTCCCTTCTGACCCAAAGCATTCTATGATTCTATGATTTCCCCCCCCAGTTTCCCAGTGCCAATACACTTCAGCCACAACTGGTCTTTTGGAGCTGCTCTGAAAGCCTGCCAAAGGTCTGTCTTTTCTTTCACACCGATTCAGGTGACACTCTTCAGAATCTGGAGGTTTCCCAGTCACCACTGCACTACTCTGGGCACAAGCACCATTGCCTACAAGTACAACAGTCTCCCCTACACACACCTCACGCTCGCTCCCAAAGCAACACCTCTGTGGCTGCCTTGTGCTGACTCCATTTGCTGTGCCTTCCTGCATGGGGTTTCATAAGCTTCTTACAAACCACAGCATCATATGTCCAGGGGCTGTACAGATGTAGAAAGCAGACCTGAAAACCAAAAGATGCCATCAGCTGATGGATAGTCCGTGGAAGAGAAACCTCCTGCACAGGCAGGCTTGTAGAAGGGGTTTAATTTGCTTGATATGGAAGCGTTTGAAGCTCCATTTAGAAATATGCAAGCTCTTCCATAAAGTCCAACAGGGAGCTGGACTAGCAATAACAGTACTTAAAAAAACAACAACAACAAAAAACCACCACAAAACCAAAACCCTTATTGGGTTTAGAAGCAAATTCTAATTTGGATCAGAACCAATTTTTTTAATATGACTTGCAGTAAAACTGCAATTTCTTACAAACACAATCCACCTTGGAGGGGAGGGGGGGGAGGAAAGGTCTCTGTTCCAATTACCTTTTAGTAAATATCATGTAATTTCTATACACAATATTTTTTTCTTTTTATGTTGGCATTTCCCTACTGAAATTTTACTTTGCCTACTAGTTTGCTTGAAAACAAGTGTCAACCAGAGTTCAGCTCTCCAGGATACAGAGCAAGCTTTAAAGACAGTGATCTGTGGCAGGCACACAAACAAACCCGAGGGTCTCTGCCTTTTAGACAAACCCTGTTTCCCTCCCCCTTTCCAGCCAGTAAACAGCTTCTGGCTGCAGATTTGGTCCTTTATAGAAGAGATTTTTAAGATGCCAGCTGACCTGTCCAGCAGCCTGGTAATCCTCAAATCATCTGCTCGCCATGCTCGTGTGGAGATGTCACTGAAAAGGCTTGTTGACAACCTTCTGTTGCATTAAAGATAAGTCTGTAAAACTGCCGCTATCTTACTCAGTTCAACTGTACCGCACGGTTGAATAAAACTTCCCCTTCCGACAAATTCAGAAAGACTGTTGAGAGAAGAAAACTGTATGGAAGAAATGCTTCTGGTTTCCAGTCCACTTTGGGTTAGATTAAATTGGCACTGATCTGCATAACGGCTTGTGAACTCTTTAAAAATAAGAATTGACAAGTTATTATTTCAGAACTCTGGATGTCCTTTCCATGCACTTTCTCATACAATGCATTTTAAACCACCTAAATATCATATTTTATATTTGTATGGAGTTAAAAATTTTCATTAATAAGAGGTTCGTGTCAGTTATTCAGTTTTCTCTTTTTCACACAAAGTGATTATTTTATTCTCAGGTCTTAACAAGAACTCGTATGGCAAAAAGACAGCAATTTAGTGATCAAATACAAACTGTGGTATTACCAGCGTCTGTGAAGCCTTCAATCAATTTTTGTGTTGAGTAATAAAGACTAATCTCCGCTAAACTGTTTTGTTACATATACAGCGTGCTCTGATCCCAAACAACTCCTTAATCTACTATTTTAATAATAGTCTATGGATTAAGGGATCTATACTGTACACTGACACAATGTATTGAGTGCAGGTTCTATAGATGAGCATTTCCGTGATGCATTTTAATGGCATGCAAACCGCCATGGTATTACGGTGTCAACAACCCAGATTATCTGCTGGCTTCCAAAGCATCCTGCAGCAAAGCAACTTTAATGAACCTCCATAAAGGTGAAAGCACATGGGGAAAAGGGACTTTGAAATAAAAGCGTAGAGCATATAAATACCAACAAGTGCTTTTATATAATCAGCTGTAAGATACACAGAATGTTTCGAATTTTGAAATCTGTCAAAATAACAGCGTTAAGAAAGCAGCGCTTTTCTCCCAGCATCCTCATTTCCCTCTTATAACTTGATAGTATTTCATACAGGGAACCCACCATGATGGATTTTATTTTTTTTTTCTAAGTAAATTTTATTATTTTTTTTCTAAGTAAATTTGCTCCAAACAACTCCATGTCTGTTATATTCCTGCTTCCGAAGTATACCATGGTCTGCCTCTCATTAAGTAAAACCATCAGTGAGCTGGCAGCAGAGGTTCTCCAGCACCACGTGAGGTAGGGAATTGTCCCCTCCACCCACCTTCACCTTGCACCCATGCTAAATGTTTAAGGCTATTTTTCCCGAGCTCTGCCTGTAGTCAGGGAAAGGACACGCTCCTGCAGAAGGCATTTCAGGCAGGCCTTGTCTCTCAGCCCCTCTCATTGAGCATGGAAAGTGTCTAGAGGGATGAGCCCCATCAGGTTGAAGTTGGTGCCCATGCACAGCACCACTCCACCCCCACCCCAGGAGGGGCATCAGCTCCACTGGCAGGCCCTGCTCTGGGGAAGAGTGCAGGGACTCCCCCCACCCAGCAGCAGAACAGGCACCGTGTTAACAAGTCCAAGGTGACACATGTCGGGGAGAGCATCTTGAACAATTAACATGTCCTTCATCACAAAGTGACTGGCTAATGCTCAGGAAACAGCCCCACTCCAGTCCAGTGGAAACATCTGCTCAATGTATGGTGCCAAACAAGCTGTGGGGATGTATAAGGAGTGAAGAAAAAAACCAACACTGAAACCACACCACGTTTTGCGACAGATCACCTGCTCCTGCCTGTAGTACTGGTGAGCACATCTCTCCACTTCAAACTCTCTTGCAAACTGTCTCCCAGTTGTCTTTTGCCCCTCTCTACTTTCTCCTAGCCAGTGTATAGAGCACATAGGGTGTTGTGCTGTTTCCCAGCATGGAAATATTTTTACTTTGCTGAATTCCAGTGACTCCACACAGGCACTTCTTTGTAATCTTCTCTCAGAGTTGCACAGAACGTAACAGTATCCAAATTGGATAGCAACAAGCATTCAGTGTAATGTTCTCTTCATGTGTGGAAACAGGCCTCCTGTACTTGATACCATTTATTGACCACTTTCTTTGATTTATGGCTGGACCTGCTCTCGTGGCTCCCTGCAGATTCACCTTAGCTTCTGGCCCTTCATTTTTTCCAGACCTTTCTCCCTTTCTTGACTTTCCTGTTCCTCCTGTTGGTGGTGCTCACCAACAGCTCACCTGGGGAAAGGACAGGTTTGATTTCAAAGGTGGAGAACCAGGCTTGGGCAAGCAACCTCTTATGAGCATCTCTGGTGAGGAGGCTGGGATGGGCAAAGGGTCTTTACCTTTCCTGAGGAGCTTCCCTATGATCTGGGGAAGGTCTACATGCATAAGGCTGAGGATTTCCCCTTGTGCAATAGGAGGGTAGTACCAGCGACACGCTGCCCTCTCCAGGAGGAGGAAGCAGCACTGTTGAGGTGGTTGAGAAAGCGGATCTGGGGTGCTTCAGGCCCTTCAAGACTGCAGAGAGAGCTTTACTTGACAAAACAATCCCGTCTCGATATACCAGGGCTTTTCAATCCATTTTCACCAAAATCCACTTTCTATCTTGCCTAATGCTGAGGCACTGGATGATGGATTTATGGTGGATTAAAACACTATGCACTTCTATTATCTCCTTAACCCACTGTTCAGGCCAAGTCAACACCATCACTCTTCCAGAAAAGCCTGTAAGGACCAACCAAGGTCCCTCAGGAGATGTCACCGTGCTGTGAGGCTAAAGGTGGTTTCTTGATGGCCAGATGATCCACGGCAGTGTTGTGGAGGTGCTAACCTCCAGGCTGCTGCTGGCTACTAGAGGGCCACATAAAACTGAAGGTGGTGAAGGCAGTGTTCTACAAGAGTCAGGACACCAGCTGGATTAGGGGGTGAGAGGTGGCTTGGCAGGTATGCTCCTGTTGCAGGTGCTCAAAGAGATCTTCAGCGTCCCACTGGCCTCAGGGATGGCCACATGACATTGTCTGGAGGGGAGCATGTCCTCCCACCATGCTCTTGCAGGGTGCCCAAGGAGGCACGGCTGGCACCACAGCCTGCAAAGGGGCTTGGTGTGCCCTGCAGAAGGGGCTGGGGGTGCAGAGGTGCAGCGCTGGCACCAGCAGGAGCCAGAAGGAGTGAGAAGCCTCATGTGGCTGATGTCAGCGTGGGCAGGGCTGTGCTGGCATGCGTAGCAGGAAGAAGTTGCGGGATCATGCTCTCAGATTCATTCCTGTGTGTTGTTACCACACATTCAGCTGAAGGATTTATCCAGATGAGGTTTTGCAAGGGGACACAAAACCCAATTGAACTGGCAAAAGTATCATAATACTGACTACCAGCCCCAGCTGAGCTCACAAACCCTTTTCGTCAGGTATCTTCTGTGTCCATAAGGCCCCAGAGTCTTGGCCTCAAAGATACTGCTGCTATAATACTCACACCCTCATAAGCACCTGGGTGCCTAACTCTGGAGGATGTCAGTGGGAGTTAGGCTCATAAATATCTTCAGAGCATCCTGGAAAATGTTGCACTGGCTTAGTTCAATTCATAGAAAACACAGCATTTTTAAAAGGCTTCCAATTTTAAAAGCGCAAGACTGATGAACAGTATTTTTCCCAGAATACAGAACAGAAAAGATGGTAATGAGATTTAATTGACTTCCACATATTTTATGATTATTTACACATCATTTGGAAATGTGCAGGCCAGGTTACCGTAGGCTTTCTGACACTGGTTTATGCAAACCCTACGCTCAGCTACTGGGGCTGGCAAAAGCATGTTTGGACTTCTGCTGATCTGCTGTCACCACACTGCCCTGCCTCCACCTGACGTTGGAGCAGTAAATGGCAATGCTGCAACGGAGATCCACCTTTCAGGGGGTCTGCTCCTGGCTGGCTCTACCCCTGCTCTCATCCTCACCAAGCTGGTAAGGGAAGCCACTGAGAGACAACGCCCAAGAGGTTCTGGCAGGGACCACACGTCTCCTTTCTTCCCTGCTGCTGTATGGCCTCATCACAGCAAAGTGGGGACAGAATGTGTTTTGTGCACCTGACAGTCTTGAATTCAGAAAGGGAAAAGACAAAAGAGGTGACAGGAAAGAAATGCCCTGTCCCTGTGGAGGTAAGAGAGGGGCAGGAGACCAAGTCTCAGGCTCTCCTCCACCGCCTCCTGCCATTAAGACTAGATATTAGCAAGAAATTCTCTACTGAGGCACCGGCACACATTTCCCAGAGGTGTTGTGGATGCCCCATCCCTGGAAGTGTTCAAGGCCAGGCTGGATGTGGCTTTGAGTAACCTGGTCCAGGGGGAGGTGTCCCTACCCATGGCAGGGGGGATGGAACTCAATGATCTTTAAGATCCCTTCCAACCTGAACCAATCTATGATTCTATGATTTCATTCCTCATGAGGAAGAGATTTCTGTGGAGATAAGACTGGCAGGAAGAGAGGGCAAAGTGATGGGAAGGAAAGGGAAGAGCCTCTGCCACACACAGTTCACTGGACCTTCACTGAAAAGGGTTAACACTGTCAGACTACTGGTGATACCAGGAAATCTTTCTTTATTATCATGTTATGTCAGATTCAAGTGGTATCACCCATGACTAGCACGCAAGATTGCAGAGGGGAGGGGAGCTGAGCACAGGTCACTTTCATGCTTCAGCACAGCTCTTCAAAACAGCATATTTAATTTTGCTAGGAGGGGAAACTCATACTCACTGACACCACTTCCCCAGTAAAGTGATGCTAAACCAGACCGGAAAATTTCTATACAGCCCTCTGACAAAGAAAAGCAAATTGGGTGGCAGTGATTGAAGAAAATTATACGGCAAAACTGAATTATTTCAACCTTCTTATTTCCTTGTTTTTCCCTGATTCCCCTTCCTGGGTGGGACGGGGTCATCAAGTGATAGAATAATTGTCTAAATGACAATAAATTATTATGAGTTTCTCAAACCATAATAGATCTTTATCCTCCTCTGCAAGAATGAACCATTTCCATTTATGGCAGCTATTTTCACACAGAGATGTGCAGAGTAGAAGCACACTCAGATAGAACCAACCCCTGAAGCTGGAGGCACCAAAATTGTCTGCAGCAGCAGCAGGCCAGGCCCACCGCTAAGGTTCATCCACCATTTCCCCAGGTACATGTGGACTCCAGCAGCCTCACCACAAACATACCCCAGCCGAGTAAGTTTTGCCACACCACTGTGCCATACTGAGGCGTACACCAGCACCTGGNTCCAGCAGTTCCCTGTCCTCCTTGCCCTGGGGAGCCCAGAACAGGACACTCAGTTGCGCTGAGGCGGCTAAGCCGAGGCTCTCTGGCTCGGAGGGGCCTGGCGGAGAGGCGGCGGCCTCCCCGGGGCAGCGGGGTGAGGGAACGATCACCGGAGCAACCTTCGCCCAAAGACCAGCCCCCCGATGGCCACGCGCGCGCCCCGCCTAACGGCCTGTAACGGCTCGGGCACGT
>VXBW01003113.1:180411-211843 GCA_013400375.1 Thinocorus orbignyianus | reverse complement strand
TGGCGGCGCGGGTCTCGTGGCGGGTGGGGAGGCGGAGACTGTGAGTGACGCGAGGCCGCGCGCGCGGAGGGGTGGGGCTAACGGACCACCGCGGGCCGCCTTAGTCCCCCTTCCCTGAGCCCCGCTGCTCGCCGCGCCCGGGGGTCTCCCCTTCACTCCTCTCCCCCGGGCCGCGGCGGGGTGGGACGGGGGGTGGGGAGGAGCCCCGGAGGTGGAGCGGGGCAGCTGCGTTGGGAGGGGCTGCGGGGCCGGGCGGAGCCTCCGCCGGGGGGAAGCGGCAGTTCCCGGTGTCTGCTGCTGCCGCCGCGCTGGGCCGCAGCCCAGGAGAGCCTCTGAAGGGCGAGCAGCGGCCTGCCCGCCCTGCCTCCGCACGGTGCTGGTAGCGCCCGCGCTCAGGCTTATGAGGAGCGTGACTACAGAAATTAGTGTATTCCGCTTTACCGCAAAATGGCCCTCGGTCCGTTGCCCGCCTTGGTGCCGCTGCCGTGCCGGGGAGCGACCGGAAAAGTGCAGCTCGGAAGGTCAAACGTGCGCTGGGCCGCGTCCAAAGCGGCGTGGCCGGCAGGGTGAGGGAGGTGATGCTGCCCCTCTGCTCGGCTCTGGTGAGACTCCACCTGGAGTGCTGCCTCCAGCTCTGGAGTCCTCAGCACAGGATAAACACAGACCTGTTGATGCGAGTCCAGCCATGAAAATGATCCAAGGGCTGGAGCACTTCTCCTGTGAAGACGGGCTTGAGATAGTTTGGGTTGTTCAGCCTGGAGAAAAGGAGGCTCCAGGGAGACCTTATAGCAGCCTTCCAGTACTTAAGGCTTACGAGAAAGAAAAGGACAACATTTTTAGCAGGTCCTGTTGCAATAGCACAGTTTTTAACTGAAAGAGAGGAGATTTAGATTAGATACTAGGAAGAAGTTTTTCACTCTGAGTGTGGTGAGCCCCATCCCTGGAAGTGTTCAAGGCCGGGCTGGATGGGGCTTTGAGCAACCTGCTCTAGTGGGAGGTGCCCCTACCCATGGCAGGAGGGTTGGAACCAGAAGGTTGAAGGTTCCTTGCAACCTAAACCATTCAATGATTCTGGGACCTGCATGTTTCCCTTGACTGTGTTGAGATCTTGAGCAGGCTCCTCATGGCCCCTGTGCCCTGTCTCCTGCAGGGAGAAACTGTGGGACAAAGGGTGCTGGATCCACACTCTGGGCCTTCCTCTCTCTAAGGGAATACCATGTTGTCTTCTCCATTGATAAACCACCCAGGACGGAGCCAAGCAGTGGAGCTAAGCACGAGTTGTGATATGGGCAGAAGTGGGGCTGTCAGCAGCCCTGTCACCGTCCCTCATCTTGGCCTTGGGTAGGCCCTTGTGAGTCCAGAGGGGTGATATGTTGCCATGCCCTTACCACAGCAGTGGCTGGACAAGGAAGGGTTACGTAGGTTGCATACATCCACTTTCCCACAGATGGCCAAATAGCTGTCAGGACATGGACTTTGAGCAGTGTGCTAGGAAAAGCTCTGCTGCAAATACTCGATCCCCGTGCAGATCAGTTTGCAGAATCAGGGCTCGAGTGACACAGAGCAATATAAGGTGAGGGCTCCACTGCACATTTTTCCTGGAGACCTGTGTGGTTTTGAAGCCTTGCTTTCTGTCTGCAGGTGTGTGCCTGCGCGTTATCTGCAGGCAGAGGATTACTTCTGCCGGAATGGTTGATTGTTGAGTCTGCACTGAATTAAGGAAGGTTTTCAACAGCCCTTCTAGGAGGAGAGCAGATTTTTTAGTGCTGGTACTAGGCAGGCAATCAAGTGTTAATTCATTTTAATATTTAAAGCTTTAAATTCTTGCAGTCTCTGCTGAGACCTTGATACTGTAAATATTTTATAGTTGACTGGCAAAAGAGTATGCAGTCGGCAGTAACTGTGACATAGATGTTACCATGAACAGACAATATTGATGCTGATGTTCTTGTGTCCTTGGGAACCTCAGGGACAGCTGGACTGGTTTGTGCTGTGCTAGAGGCAGTGTGGAGAGCCCATAAAATCCATGTCCAGTCTTTCTTGTCCTGTGTAGCACCCAGGGTCATTTTTCCAGCCTACCTCCTTCAGCTTGCCTTTAGTCTGATTCTGAAGAAGATGTGTGTGCACATGCCTATTTTTTTCTCTTTTTGTATTTTTTTCCCCCTCACTTCCGTACTGGTGCAAATGCTATGGTATTTCTGGTGATGAGAAGTTTTGAATCTTTGTGTTGTGGGGAGAAGAGAAGCCTACACAGTGTGCAAGCAATGAGATGATCATATTTATATGTGCATAGCATCCATTCAGGGCTGGGGAAGGAGGCTGACCGCACGCCTGTGGTGAGGCTGCTCTTTTCCAGCCGTGGTCAGATAGGACTTCCTTGGCTGGTGCTGCCATGGGATGGCATATGACCACCAAGCACTGTGGCCACATCGCTTGACTCCCAGAAGACATGACAGCCTCCTTGCTGTGGCAACTGCTTGCCCCTGCCTTGTCATCAGTGCTGCTGTAGAGCTTGTTGTCCACCTTGTAGAGTTCCACCATCCCACAGGTTGGAGACTGCAAAATCTGAGGCATCCAAGCGGTCAGAGACTAGAGCAGAATGAGACATGAAGAGCTTTTACTCACCTTGGAGCTGGGCAGATGTGTAGCCATGTGAAGTGGGGAAAGAAAACACAGGGACAACTTCAAATGTCAGCAATAGATGCACATGTTGGTTGGATTTAATTAGCAGCTCCCTCATCTTTAGCAGGAGTTGGCAGGTCCCACTGGGTCTGGACCCCAGCGCCCGGGTCCCACAGTGCTTGTTGCCGTGTTGTTGGTCTGGGACCCTAATTACAGCAGGTATCTCCAATGCAGTGCAGCTGCCTTTCCAGTTGCCACCATCCTGTCCTCATGAGGATGTTGCTGCCCCTGCGAAGCTGCTGCACAGTGCTGCCATGAGTCTGTGGATGGAGCATTTGTGTCGTTAACAGGCAGGCGAATCCTACAGTACCCAGAGCTAGTTTTGCTCACTAGTGACATTCCAGAACCTTTTGGGCGTCCCTGCTTGGGAAAGATTTTTGTCTTGTTGGAAAAAGTTTAAAAAAACTCTTTCCAGCTGTGGAGTTTTTTTGTTTTGTTGGGGGTTTTTGTTTTGTTTTTGTTTTGGTTTGGTTTTGTTTGGGTTTTTTTGGTTTTTTTAATAACAAATGTTGTTGTTAAGAGCTTCAAATATGCTTTTAAAGATGATGTTGCAGTAAAGCACTGATGCTAAAAACTTTCTTGAAGACAGATCTGTGTGAAGGGCTTTCTCTTTGTTTGATAACTAGAGTGCAAGAGAAGAGCGCAGCACACGTAAGCATGATCACCTGTTTGCCGTCAGCTAGCCAAGTGCTTCATGCGTGCACGAGAAGTGGTGTATTCCAGCAGAAGCACACCACATGCTCCTCTTAAAATCAATCCAAAGTGGTCTTGCTAAGCTCACATCTCAGCAGAGTGCTGCAGAATACAGAATATGCAGTGTGGGCACATGGAGCCTGACATGCCAAAGATCTGCTATGAACAAAGGAGAGCTGTTAGCACAGTGCTGCTTCTGTGGCTGTGTCACCAAAATGGGCATATCAGATTTCTGCGGTGTGGAGTTTACCAAAACCTCCGTACAGGAGATAATACAGGATCAGTAATAACACTGCATCAGATCTTCTTCAGGGACTACGCCTATGTCATCTAAAATTTCTAGCATTGGGAGTTCTTATCTTGTCTCTGCCATCTTCCCTCCCAGGAATCCACTGCTGCTCCTTCTTGTGTTTCACACTCCGAGTTTGTGTCTACTTGGCCAATTAGTGATGATGTTGTTTTTCACGGCTTGGACACTGGAGGGTGCTAATGCAATGAGAGCTGAAATTGTTCTAGCAAATTAAAGGGCTCCTCTTTGTTGGTTGTGAAATAGTTTCATTCTTTGTTGCAACGTTTAAATGGAAAGACATGAATCGTGATCCTTAGCAGTAGCTGATCCTGCTCGGTGTGTGTAGAGCTATAACCAAGAATATCAATAAAGTGGTAACTCCGTGACGGATTTCTTTCCTGAACCTCTATCAAAAAAATGACTCATTTTATGTTCTACACATTTGTAAGTGTGTCTTTTGAGCTCATGGCCTTGGGGTGAAATTCATTTGAAAGTGTGACTTTCTAGTGATAAGACCACTTTACCTGGCAGAACTGTAGAGCTGTATCTGCAGAATCTGCTTTTCTACAAGGTCAACCAATGTTGTGTTGCTGGCAAGGTGAGAACCTGGTAGTGGGGAGGGAGGGGACACCTCGAGTCCCCAGCTTTGCAATCTCTGGAGAAGGACCTGATGGAGCCTCAGTTTACCTTGCAGCCACCATCACTGGACCACACGCGAGGGAGCGTGCAGGATGGGGCCTTTCATCAGCCATCACTGCTGGGACAGGCGAAGCACGTTACAAAACTGAACTTTAGCTCTGGTGTTTCAAATTCACTCCAACGTTTTTGGCAGGATAAAGTTATGTTGGGAGGTCTTATGCCAAAGGAGGTATTACCTGTCTCCATGCTGCTCGAGCTTTCTGCTGAACCAAGTCTCCACTCGCCTCTGCCCTTGGCAGAAAGACACAGGGCCAACATAAGCTCCCCGTTGTGCACTCTGGCAACTCCATACTCGGCATTAAGGACTGTGAAACTACTGCCTGAGCCAGTCCTCATCCTGGCAGCAGTAGAGGTATGATGCTGGCTAATTAATGCTAATGAGAAGCAGGGTGTAAAGCCGAGCGTGTCCAGCTAATCACTGCTGGCACCCCACCTAGTCTGCTTAAAGCCAATGTGGTTCTGAACAGTCCTGCCTGGTCCTGTATGTGCCTTTACAGACCTGTTAGCTAAATGAAAGCTGGTATTCATAAAAAGTGAGAGCAAAACAGAATTGGGTACAAATACGGTTTCTTTAGAAATCTTTCTTGTTCAGTATGAGTGGCAAATGAGTTACTCCTCTGTCTCATTCCCCTTTGCAAATGAATTGGACTGACCTCTCCTGGAACATGTTGTTACTGTGGTGTTTTGGACAGGTTTCGTTCTCTTTCAGGTGTTGCAGTTTGCTTACGTACAGCTGGTTTAGTTTTTCTTTCTTTCAAAAATATGCATAATTTTTCATCAAATTTCCCCTTGAACAGAAGATGCAGGTGAGTGTGGAGAATGGGGCCATGGATAAGGAAACCAGAACCCGTTGCTGTCCTTTCCTGGCATCAGTTGAGATCTGTTGCTCGCATCACAAACGGATGCATAGCCAGTTTCACAACAAAGCTACGTGGCACTTTTTTGGAAGCAGCAGACGTGTAACCAGCTGAAAGTTTACACTTTTTCCGCTAAAAGAGTTTTAGTAGCTTACCAGAATAGGGTCAGAAGGGGATGCGAACAGAAAAGCTTTCAAAGTCATTGTAATAGCTAGCAGTACTGAAGACAGTCTGCTTAAGAGGAGATAATTTAGTCTAAGCACAAGGAAAAAGATCTGGTTGACCGTGTTCATCCCGTTTGCCAGCTTTTAAGAGAAGACTGCTTCTTCCATCCTACCTCCATGCTTACAAGCAGGGAGCCCGGTTACACCTCCTGGCCTCATTTCAGGAACCGACACACTAGCTCTGGTGCCAAAAGGATTTGCAGTTGTGCATTTTATGTAGGCAGTGTCCTAATTTACCCCTGGAGACCTTTCTCTGGGAGAGAGGGTTAACGGACCTTCCACCAAACCCGCTTGATCATGTTGAATATAAATGCCAGCAGCTGTGAGATCCCATCTTTGAGGCCCAACGCCACCCCTACTCCATGGCCCTGCACGGGGAAGGAACATGCTTGTTCCTTTGGGGAATGCTCAGTTCCTTCCAGCATTGAGCCTTCATATACCTGCGCAGTCTTTCTTGGCTTCTCGTAAAGGCAGGGTGAGTGGGCTCTCCAGGGTTTTTGTGTCTTTCTGGGACATTGGTCTGCTGTACTTGAAGCCTTTTCTCTAATGAATCATTCCGGCAGGTAAAAGCCCCTTGACGCTAAGAGCTTTGTAGGGTTTCTGCTAATGAACTAGTGTTCTTTTGAATCCATGGTGTGGTGTTTGCTCCCATCCTCTGCACGTTGTCAGGTGGGTTCCCAGCAGAGGTCTGTCACAGACCTGTTTCTCACACCTCCCTGAGGTCCAAACCTCCTCTTTTGGAGGGAGGAAATCCTGGATTCACCCTTCTTTTGTCAGCTGGGCTGCCTATGGAGGTGTTTCTTCAGCCACTGCCCTTTTCACGCCTCCCTCACCTGCCCTGCGAGGCTGTGGAGCACAGCAGGTCTGCAGAACTTTGACTGCAAGCAAGTCTGGAGGTCAGCTGTGTGGTTACTGAGCCCTGCGAGTGCTGAACAGGTCTCCTTCATAATTTTTCCCCTGTTTTCTCATCTCATATTTACCTCTCCAGTTTCCCCATGCCCTTTAAATCTCCGAATGTCACTGGTGTAAATAGGCTTTGCCTGTCCCCACGAAACAGGCATCGGGGCAGCTGCCTGCCTTGCCTTCTCCAGCCCTTTGCAGGCTGGGGTTGACCTGTTGTCACAGGCTGAGCAGCCAAACCCGCTTTCTTCTCTGCCATTTTAATTAAAAGTGGTTGGCATCAGGGGCTCTGCAGCGATGAAAGGGAAATGATGAAACTTTGAAGAATTTGGGGCATAAAGTTGATCTCTAAATTTTAATGTACTCATTGCACTTAAACAGTTGATACATTTTATTATTGAGCTTTCAGGTGACCTAATTTCCCTTAGTACTGTACATTTAGCTTTATACATCTGCACCTAATTTGTAAAAAAGGACTTAATGAGAAACTTCAAACAGTTTAAATGTCAATTACAAAGAAAGCGAGGTTTTAAAGTTCCAGTAATCTGTCCATATTGGTCATCGAAACATGATCCCAGGTGGACGCTAATTCAAGACAGATGACATTCCAAAGGCACAATTACAAAGAGCTTATATATTTTCAACACTAACAAGCTGTCACGCTATGTTGTAGCTACACTTCCAATACTGTATAACCACAATTGCCGCTTTATCTGCTGCGAACTCGGTAATAAAGGGGTTTGATTCCCCACTCTTGATATTGTCAGTGGGGTTTTTTGGAGGGGTGAACTTGAGAGATGGGTTAGTTGATGTAAATATCGTTCATTTGCTCAATCTGTTGCCGGGGGGAGGGTTGTTTGCTGTGTTCTATTTAAGTTGGTGAAATGCTCTTCAAAGAAAGGAGAGGAAATATTGAATATGGACATAACCAGACTAGCCCATCACAGACTTACTTATATTTCCTGGCAACATTAATTAACTTATTAAGCAGTCGTATCAGCTGTTTGGCAATAGCTAAGATGATTTGTTAAAACTCCCAACATCCTGGATGTTTTGAGTTAAAAAGTCATCTGAAAGCCTTTGGAGTAATGTGTGTGTTACTTGGAAGACTGAAGTCTGAGGGATTGATAGGGACTTTGACTTGCAGTGGTGTAAATGGGGAGCAGCTCAGCTGCAGCCAGGCAGGAGTGCTGTACCTTGTGTGAAAGGCGGTTTAAAGGTGGGGTTTTTTAGGTTTCTGAAAATCTTCTTAGGCCCAGAGGCAGAGGTGGAGATGCTGGAGAAAGCAGGGTCAAGGCAGAACTTTCATTAGATAGATCACTACACTGATGCTTCTAGTTGATCTAGTTGATGTCTCTGCTTGTCACGGGGTGGGGTTGGACTAGTGGAGCTTTAAAGGTCCCTTCCAACCCAAACTATTCTATGATTCTGTGTAGTACATGGCAAGGTTTGTTGCTCAACAATGTTTGGTGTCTAGTTAGTAGTATAGGCGGACAGTGACCTGTGTAACTGAGTGATGAAAGATAATTGAGCATAATTTCCACTGATTTTTTGCTTGTTTCTTGAAAACCGGTCACGAAAAAGCAAGACTTGCGTGGCTATGACTAGACAGTGTCTTAATAGGCTTTAAAAATTATGTGCTGTTAGGAGCAAGATTAACGATGCTCCCTAGGAAGGTTTTTAAGCTCCTATGGGCATGTGTCCCCTCTAAAGAGGTACCAAGAATGAAGAGCTTATATTTCTGCTAATTTTCCTTTCACTGGGAAGTGGAGAAGAAAGTAGAAAGGCTAAGATACCTCACCCTTGGAAGGCAAGAATTAAATGGTGAAGTTATGCTCTTTAATTTTTGGTTTTTATTAATGAATGTTGTGAATTTGTGGATTTTTTATTTTTTTTTTGAAAGCATCTTACCTGGCTTCCTTTTTGGAGGAGATGCAAGTCCTATTTGAAATATGCAGGTTGCCAACAAGCAAATTGGACTCCTGAGCCATGCTTGAAACAAAATGCCAATTTTACCTACAGTTTTACTAGGTTTCCTGGTTTATGCAGTGGCATTTGAATGGCCTCTAGTAATTGTTTTGAGCAGCAAAAAAATTCAAACAAAAGTGAAAAACACAACCCAAAGCTCATTAGCACTGTATTTGGCATACCATGAATCATTAAATCTTTATATAAGTACAGAAGTAATTTGTAACAAACAAAATCCCTTATTTTTCTGGAAAGGCTTTCTTTGGGATTTTTTTCCAGACTGCTGACATACAGTGACTTTTCTGAACACCGGATGTTAATATCAGGAAAGCAGAGAAACCACTAAAACTTAAAACCACTACAACTTTAAACTTCGTGTTGAAATTAAATATCATGTATAATTCTTTAGTGTTGGGTATACTTAGTGCTGATAAGTGAATAAGATTAGATGGAAAACAAAAGGCAATAAATAAATGCTTAGATAGGGTTTTTTAACCTATTTTTTTCACCTAAGTTTGATGCTTGTGTGTGCAGCTCTCAAGTGGTTTCCCCTTGGATTTTCCCAGTGCTTATCGGGGTAACATACTGCAGTCTTTTTATTTAGATCAGGCTTCGCTGTGAGAGTTAACTAATTGTTTGAGCCCAAGTGGGAAACTTTCTTGCACCTGGAAAATTAGGAGAGCAAAAGCAAGAGACATGTCCGCATCCTTTCCCTGGTGGTTCTTCACCTGTGAGTTTGAACTGCAGCGGTAATAAAAGTTTTGTGGACCTCATTTTATGTGAGATCATTAAGCGACAGGAGAATTCAGGACTCGCTGCCCTTCATAATTCAGGACACTGAAAGGTGCCATTTATAAGCTCAAAGTGCCTGCGGGAAGGCAAAACAGGCTTGTAAAACCCGCACTCCGAACCCTGAAAGGGAACCGGTTTGTGCTGCTGCCTGCAGCCTTGGAGTGGCAAAATTGCAAAGGTGGTGGGGATTTGGTGGGAAAAAAAAATGGAAAACCACCTGCCTCTAAAAGTTGATGTAATTACCTGTTTTTTCACACTTCTTGTGTTGATATCTCTTTTGTCGAGAAAAAACCCACCCCAAAATGTCCTGGGCAATGATTCCAGTAAAATCCTTATCAGTTGTAGCGCCCAGCTGTTGGGCTTATTGTCTTTCCTGCTATAGCCCACTCGTTAGTTGAGCTGCTAATTTGGCTATAAAACAAGTTTCTCCTGACTTTTTAGTAATATTTTGCAACCAGTGACCTTTGCCCATTATGTGGGCCATGCGATTTTTTTAGGGAGAGCTCTCTCCTCCTTTTATTGCTTGAGAAGGAGCAGCAGCCTGCACAACACTTGAAGGGAAGAGAGGTCTTCAACAAAGTGAGTGATATGCCAGCGTAGCCAGTCTTTGTAAAACTGATTGTTCTGGTTCTAAACAAGCAATGTAGAAATACAGAAATTGTAGAATACAAAATGTGCTACAGCTTTACCAACCTAGAAAGCCTGAAAGGCACTACAGCAGCAGCCTAAGGAAATGTTGAGTCTGGTGTATATTGTCAGAGGAGGAACTGTTTTCCCTATGTGCTCCCCTGTTACCCTTCAAATGAGAGTTAGAGCAATCTGTTTTCAGTTTATGACCAAAATGCAGCCGTTGCTGCCCAGAAATGAGATATCTGTATCTGTAATCTTAAATGGTTGAGGCTGCACTCTTCTAGTCCAGTCAACATAAACGGCCTCATTGATGTCCCATGACTGAAGTTCCTCGAGTGCCAATTTGCACCATCAGAGCCTAAATTCTAGTGATGACAAGAGCCGTCTGCATGTTAAGTCTGCTCTCAGCATCTTTACTTTATTAACCTATATCAATTCAATACCTGCGTGTTTACACATGCTCTTTGCAGCAGCAACAGGCTATATGGCACAGTACCCAAACTGTCATCCCTCTGTACATGGGTTGTGTAGGAGCCCGAGGAGCGGCTGTGCTTCAGAAGTGTATTGCTATTATTCCATTTTCTGACACCGCTTTTGTTGCCAGTATTGGTGTGCTCGGGGCCCCAGCCACTGCATCGAGTTTAGTATGACCCCAGGGCCTTTGCAGAGTCGACTGCAGGACTCAAACCTTTATATCCACTATTAAAAGGCAGTTATGTGACTGTTTATGTTACAGCCAGGTGCTTTGTTGCCTGTGGACATGCTGTTACTTGACAATTTTTATTTTTTTTTTCTCTTTATGATCAAAACGTGATAAACATACTTACCTGAGTACCTTACTCTTCACTAATGGTCTGGCTCCTTCAGCAGACCAGTTGGCTTTCTGCGGGAGGGTGGGAGTCGGGGTTTTCCAGCTCTCTGTAGGGATGTATCTGTAGCAGCATTTTAGTCGCTCCTATGTGAAGGACATCACATTCCAAGATGGCATGTTGTCAGTGTATTTTTAATGACATCTTTTGTGGTAGTTTTCATTTAAGTTCTCTAATTTGTAGCGCATTTCTAATTTTTGTGGGTTCATTTATTTCATTTTATATACGAATGCATGCTTTGCAGGCTTATTGTATTAAATATCTTGCTAAATTATTGCATTATTGCTAAATTATTGCATTAATTTTTTTGCTAAACCTATAGCAATACTAAAGCACCAAAGGTCGTTTGGGTTGGGTGAGTACCAAATAGTGACTTCATTATATTGGAAGTATAAAATCTATTTTCTTACTGTTTCTGTGAGAGGCTGATAGATGTGAAAACCATTTAACAGCTGGCTTTTTTTTTTCCTTTCCTGTTAGACTAAGCTACTGAGGAAATCTTCCTACTGCTACACGCTGCAATATGTCAGAAACACTGTTATGTTATAGTTGCATCATTATCTAAAGGAAAAATTGAGTGTGGGTTTGAAGTCGACAAGTGATGAAAGTAGCCCTGAGGTTGTCAATTAGAAAGCCAAGGCCTGGAATTGATAAGTTAATGGCCAGTTCCCTTCTCAGCCCCTTGCTTTTGCTGCCTGCTCCCGCCTCGCCTCCCAGCAGCTTTACTACTCGGAACATAAAGAAAAGGCTCCCGGTTGGTTTGTGTCCCAAAATTTCTCTCTCTGATTCAATTCACTTGAATTCATGGCTGGGTACAGTGTTCTTAGTATGGACAGAGAGTTAAACAAGGAGAAATGAGCTTCAGCAGATAAAAAATTCACTCTCAAAATGATGCCCCTTTATGTCTTTTGGTTCGGTTTTCTGTTTGTTTTTTGTTTAAATGTCAAACTGTTAACACTGTTGTTTCAGACCATCCTCCTGCAGCACACACGGCAAATTTAGCAGCGGCGCATAATTTAACTTCTACCGTATGTTTGTTTGCAGGTTTTAAAACCTGAAGTTTAACTGCAGCCAGTTGGAACCCATGTGTTCCTGTTAAAGGCAGAGGGCAACCAACACGTGTGGTTTTTCCCGAAGGAAGATACCAGTTACCAAATTTTATGATATAATGAAATATTATACATAATGTTTCTGTTTTGCTTGGGCAAGAAGGAACCAACACGTTGCCTTTTCTCCTAAGGAACATGTAGGCTTAGATAAAGAAGTAAATTATGGAAAATAACAAACAGGATTTATTCAGATTTTAATCATTCTTGGTGTGCTGTGTTGTGAGAAGAACAGTAAGCTTATGAAAAGAGCTTTAAAGTAGTATTAGAATATAACGCCAACGGGCATTGTGCAGTGCAAAACCTGTAATTCGTCGGGTTTTGAAAACTTGTGTGAGTTTTTAGGGCTTGTAAGAGGTTGCAGATGGGCACCCCTGAGCTTTTCTGCTCCTGGCGCAGCTGCTGCAGTGACAATGGAAATTCAAGAATTCAGTGGAATTTTTCACATAGCCCTGTCTCAACCTAGAGCAGATGAGTAATAATCCTAAGTATGAGAAGGCAGTTTAATTTGTAAGCACGTTCAGGATTTTGACCTTTCTGGTGGTTTCACTGTAACCAGCAAACATCTGTTGGATAATAAAAAAAAAAACCTGCAGTTGGTACTTACCTGCCAAACTCAAATGAAAAAGCACGGACTTTGAGCACAGGCTGCTGCTCTGGAGTCCCGCTCTACCCCAGCCAAATTTCAAAACCTGAAATAAATCTTATTCTAGCTTAATACACAGGAAAAGAGATGTGACATTGTCTCAAGCAATTCAGCTCTGAATGGTGCTCCCACCACCTGACATGGCAGCTTTGCCCAAGACCCACGTGGCAGAGCTTCTGCAGTGCTTCACTAGAGGTCCAGTGCAGAAGAGATAGTGCATGATTTTCCAAAAGCACACGTTCCTTCTGTACCACACTTTGACTTACTTCTTGAGATAGATGTTTCATAATACCCATAAATAATGGAAATATACAATTACACTGAAAATATACAATGACATTTTTTATGAGAGGGGTTTTTATCTTACACGTTGTGTCTCAGGTGTTTTTAGTGCTGCTTCAAGTGAGGTTATCTCAAGATGATATAAGAACACTCTACCTCATTTAGTTTAATCTGTTCAGGTATCACACCTACAGGAGACCATGATTCTGGGTTTTCTTCCCACATTGGAACTTTCCTTGGACTGCCATTTTGTCCTTGCAGGGATCTTCTGCAGTTATTTGTTTTTTATGAGGTTCTGAAAGCTAGTGGTGTTGGGTCAGCAAAACTCATCTTCCAGGGCAACGGTCATGTCCATGCCTGGACTTTTGTTCTCTTAACCTCTTTCATCTACTTTCGTATATCTGTGAGCCCAGCAGGGTTGTTGTGCGGGTACATTGACATGCCCTGTGGAAGCCAGTCAGCCAAATTTTGGTGGTGCCAGTTACTGCTCTACAAAAGGCAAACTGATGCCAAAAATGTCCAACCATCTCTTTCGGTGTGTTGCTGCAGGATGTTGGTCTCTGTTCTTGTAAGCGGGAGGGCTTTTCCTCCTCTTTCATTTTTGCTGTGGGTTAACTCCATTTTCTCACCCATGGAACTCTTTTCAGTCTCAGAGTTCCTCTCTTGCCATGTATTTCTTCATTTTTGTCACGCCTTAAGTACATCCACATCTTTCAGCATGGGTGAAAATTTGACTCATGCTGCCTGCTTACTAGTTGACATTAGTTACTTCCATACTTCCACAGCACATGAATCACGTGGGGTGCTCAACAGTGCCCATCTTAGGGTGAAGGCTATGTCATTCTACAGAGACTTTACAGGTAGCATTGGTCTTTTCCCCTCCTTTCCCTACAAAAAGCACAATCTCATTTTAGGAGAAAAAGTTCCTTTCTTCCCAGTAGGACTGGGTCCACATAAACTCTCCAACTCTCTAGAAGTTTGCTTGCAATGGATAACTTCTGTCTGAAGGTACAAAACTCTAGTGTCGGAGCTTTTGATGCTATGGAGCTTTCTAGGGCTAAAATTCAAAGGGTTGACTTTATACCCACATACTTTGCCTTTTCTGACATGAGTGCTCCTGAGCCCAAAGCCTCCTGCCTTGCTTCACGTTCATCCGTGCTCAGAGGAAGGCTGGAAAGAAATGAAAATTACTTACCAAAAAGAGACATGGCCTTTCCTATTTTTTTCATTCCAGTATGGAACCTTAAAATATGGAAAAGCTTGTCAGTGATTTGACATATTTGGAATTTATGAAACCCCCTGTCCTATACACTAAGCATAAAGAAAGGGAAACACATTGCTTGCACAAAGACATATTTGGAGCAAGAAAGGTTACTTGGCATTTCAAGATTTTGAATTGCAAAACCAAAACTGAAGTCCACTGTTGTCTTTATGCCATCACAGATTTCCTTTGAGTATGTCTGAAATAATAGAGAGTTGTGTTAAGTCAACTTCATCATTAAGGTTGATATCATTATCTCAGACACATGCCATTAGCAGGTTTTCATCCCACAGGAATGTAGCACCAATGTTCTTGAACAACATAGACCAGAAAATTAATGTTCTATCAAAGGGCTGCATTTTGGGGGCAGTTATAGAGTATTTTTAACAGTTTCTTTGACCGTTTTTGCCTGGAAAATGATCTACTGACCTTAAAACACAACTGGCAAATGGGAGAATCTGAAAAAGAAAAATGAGGCCTTGGTGGTTTACATTTGTTATTGTAATGATAGAATCATAGAATTGTCTAGGTTGGAAGGGACCTTTAAGATCATCTAGTCCAACCATCAACCTAACTCTGATAAAAACCATCAATGTGTGTAATCACACATTCATTATGCAACGCTAATGACAAAACTGAATGGTTTCAAACCAAATGTAAACATCTAGGGGTAAACCAGCAACAGTTTGGGCCTTTTGGGTACTGCAGACTTCAAAGATGTTTGGAGGTCTTGACTTCAGAGACTGAAATATTGACCCCCCCTCCTTGATTCATCTGTTGCAACCAGGATCTGCTGCAGGATGTCTTTGCTCCACAACATGAGGGAAGTTAATTTAGAAAAGAAAGACACTGAATATTTCTAACACTTCAGATATTTCCAGTTTCTTTTTCATGCCACTTTCAGCCAGTTCTACAACTCATAAAAATATTATTTTCTGACATTTTTATATAAAATATTTGAGATCTAGGTCTTGCTGGTTTCTGCCACTAGTAAGGGGAATGCTGCAAACTTCCTTCAATTAAAAAAAAAAAAAGATTCTGGAACTATGTGATAAGCAAAGAGCTGAGCCCTGTGTCAATGAGATGGGTAAAAACTTAGTGATCAAAGAATAAATACGAAAAATGGTTCTCAAAATTTATGCTGAGTGTATTTCTTCTGAAAAATACATCTATTAAAATTATGCCAAGGCCTAAGTTTACTCTAATCTGCTTAAATCATAAAAAATAACAAACAAAATAGAAACAATGCTTCCAGGTTGTAGGTCAGAATGTTGAACTGATGAAAGTCACTGCCTATACTCTGGAAACCTGAGGTGTTGGAAGTACTGAGTTGGTTTTTGAGATCAGCAGTCTCTTCTGCAAGTACCAAGAGAATATTGTCTTCAATATATTCAATTTGCTCAGTTAAATAGCTAATTTATTCAAACTTGACCAATTGGGAGTTGAAAGAAGCAGAAAATCTTGTTCTTCTCTAACAATCTGTGAATAAAAGCTAATTATGAGAGGATTAGATTTGCTAATGCTACAATATTGAAGGATATTATGACCAAATACTAGACTGGTGCTAATTCTAGCTAATACCGAGTTATTTCAATAGGTCAATTTTTAAATCAAATCACAATTTTAGAAGTCTCGCCTATTTAAGATAGTACTATGCAACCAATAAACCATCTTGCTACATTTTAAATTGCATTCCAGTTTCCATCCAAAGAAACATAAATCATAAGTAAACACAAAGGGATCAACTAGTAAATAAGAATTGTGCCATACATTATTTTCTGACAAAATCAGTAAAATTAATCTGAAAAAAATGCATAATGAGGTATGGAGAGGCTTAAATATACATCCATGGAGTTACTCTGTCCTTCTGGCTAGCAATAAGAAGTGCCAAATTTAGTGTAAAAGCTATATTTAGTTACAAAGCAACATACTTTAGTGGTTACAAACTGAGAATTAACCTTTCTCCAAGAAAATAACTAAAACACTTAAATGGGAAAACAAGATTCAAATTAATTATTTAACTCAAGGTTTCCCGCTTAGTAGTTTAACTCATTATTTTAAAACAAGTGGCTTGAAAGATTTCATCCTGCTGAAAGTCATTAGTAACTGAGGTACCTACAAATGAAAACAAACATTAGTGCAAACTTTGACATAAGGATCCAGAAATTCAGCCAAGAACGTGATGTCTCAAAAATGGGAGAATAAAATTTTCAGTCCTTTCCATAAACATTTGGTATATGGGACACCCCACAATGAGATTTAATTACTTCTCCTGCCAATAGGATCACGAGAAAAATGTTGCTTCGGGCACTAGCAGAATGAGATCCAGGAGGACGTGATGGAGAGTGTCCCGGTCATCACGCCTTTGCTGCAAAGACACCAAGTCCTGCTGCTGTTGATCATTGCTCTCTCAAACTTTGAGACAGGCATCATCCTATTTCCTCTCCATCTGCTGGTCGCATTGGAAGCTGGTCCTCTAGATGCTAATTCAGGACCTTTCATTAGGTTGCTTTGAAAAAACACAGCTTTCTGTTGCTGACTGTTTAAAAGATCCATTTGGCCATCGTTAGGCTGCCCCATTGCCCCAAAAGCAGAGTCCACGAAAGGTGCTGAGTTCCTGAGAGGTGGTCCTTCTCCAATAGTTGACTCAACGGCTTGGCTGCCTGGCTTTTCCTCACCTCCTAGCTGGGATGAATGATGGGGGCAAAAGAGATAAGTGCTTGGTTACTCGACCTTGCTGGTAGCTTCTTTAACCTCTCGTGAACATGGGCTCCTCATCTTCAGCCGGTCCATAAGCCAGCTGCGTAACTCAGAAGCAGTAAGTAGAAAATGAATGAATGAATGGAAATTTTGCTGGGTATAATAGCCTGTTTTCCCAGTTCCCTCTTTCCCCCATATTTATTTCCCAAGGTAGCCCTATATGTTTTGTCTATATGTCCTGAGCCTCCTGGAGCCCCCTGCTAATCGCTTCTCTCACTGACAAGCCTAGAAAAGGATTTTCTTAACCGGCTGCCCAGGCACGGGGGTGTAGCAGTAAGGGGTGAGCACCCATTGAAAAACCTAAATGATGGATTTCACCTCCCCTAAACTGTTACCACGAATAGGCTACAGGTGCACCCCAACACCCATTCCTCTCCATGTGGCCTGCCATCCCCCTCACTGGGCTCTGGGGTCCGTTGCCCTCCTTGGGCATTCACCGTGACAGCGATGAGGCTTTATGTGTCTATTGAACAGTAACAGCCCATGCAAAGGATGCTGAGGCAAAGGCCGCGTGTCACCTGCCCTGTGTGTCTGCCCAGGGTTCAGATTTTTAAATATGCTATTTCTTTGTCATCCCTTTCGAGTGAAAACCCAGATTTTGCCATCTCTGCCTCACATGCATCCACTGTGAAAGACGAGCACAGCATATAGTTTTTTCCAGACCAATTTTCAGGACAACTTGGACCTTTTTTCTTATTGTGATGTTTCTAAAACTGGCAGAAGAAGAACTTCTTTTTAAGCCTACATACGCTGTAAGGAGTATTTTAAAATAAAGCTTTTTTTAAAAAAATCTTTAAGCATGTTTAATGCTTGTATAAGGTGCCAGATTTTAATTACAGTTGGCATTTATAAGCGTGGTGCTGGCAATGGCAACCATATTGCTGAAAAAAGGCATAAATTTTGACACTGGCAATATGGGAACCCAGCATACAAGACTGTAAACCTCATTGCTTTCTGTTTTAATATACTGGTTTAAGGGAAGAACTTTTAACGGTTAATATTTAACTGGAGCGTTTAGCATTCGATATAAAGTGGCTCTAATTTCAAACTATTTACTAATTCAGGTCCTATCAAAGATTGGCTTGGGTAATAACTTTCTATTAAACAGCCTTTCAAATAAACGTGCTTAAAGTAGGGAAAATAAGATGCTTCATTACAAGAAATGAGGTTGGCATCTACCAGGTTTTCCATTAAGTTCCAGGTCACAGACAAATAAAGGAAGTATGTTAGGAAAAAAAACCTTTTTAAAAATAATTAGGGAGATGTCTGTTTTGTTCACCAGATGGAAAATCAGTAGTTGTGGGTGGTCTGTGCTGGATGGGGCATCTCACAATTGGCAGGACTATGCCTTTAACTTCTAAAGTCCTGGGACAAAATGTGAAAGTAATTGACTGTTCAGAGTGCTCTCTCTCTGGATACCTAGCATGCTTTTAAAACCGAGATTTGGTGAGTTTCTGACTTCTTTTTTTTTTTTCGCTAAGAATGCTCAAGCTGTTGCGTCTAGTATGAGGCCAATCGGGTATATTTTTGGGAGCTGTTTAGCGGGGCTCTTGTCTTTTGTGCTTACGCCTGTGTGTGCCTGAACTTGCGTGCACGCAGCTGAAATGCCACAGCTTTACAATTCTCCATTAGCACGTTGTGCACATGGTTTTCATAATATTGTCAGCGTTTGCCTTGTTCAGGGTGTACGTAAACTGTGGGTTAACATCACTTGTTTCTTTCCTCTAGTTCGTTCCTTTTGAAGAAATTTAAATCTATCCATTTGCCACCGTACTAAAGAAAGCAAAGTCGCAACCTGTTTTCACAAACAAGAAAATTCCTGCTTTAAAATAAATCAGGAGCTTGCAAAAGTATTTTAAATCACGAGTATTCTTTTTTTTTTTTTAATCTGAATAAATAAATCCAAGTGTGCATGTGTGGACAGTAAGTGTACACTTATGCATATTAAATACCATCATTTAAGAATGTGCTAAAATCTTGTTGGTGTAGTTTGTAACTTTTCTTGCCGTTTCAGGGCTGATACTTTTACTGATACGGATTAATTTGATACTGATAATCAGGTATCGACTGATACAGATTAATTTGAGAAAACAGTATTTCAAATGCAGAGGACGGGTTAGAAAATCTTTGTACTCACATTAAGAATAACAGATTTTATTATCTGAACTGCAAAAAGAATGTGTGCCGTTCAGCGGTGACCTCTCAAAGAATGAGGCACAACCCATTTATGGCATAGGAGGCAATTGCTTTATATTTACCTTACTTTACAGCCAATTTTTTTGTGGTTATCTATATGAATGGTCACAGAGAATTGTATGTGTGTGTTATATCTACATTGTAGCTTGTGTTAAACCGATCCCCACACTTATTATGTGGAAGCATTCTTGAAGATAAGTGAGGCACTCAACTTAGTGCCTTCTTTGTAAAATCCCTTTTGCTATGCATGACATGTACTCTGTATTTTTTTCCTCGCAGTAAATTATAAAGCTTTTTTCTTTCCATGAATCTCCTTCCAAGAAAACACATACAGCCTAATAACACTCGCCTTGAGAACCAAGCCTTGCCTCCACTACAAAGCCGTGTTTTCACTGAAGAGATAATTATAATATGGTTTAATGTTCTTGTCAACCCTGAAACACTGTCCCTAAAGAGTGCTGTTCTGGAGGACGCCTTTTTGAAGAGAGCTGAATGCAGCTAAGAAAACATACATATAGCCACGCTCTTTCCTGATAAACCAGGACAGATTTTTAATACAATATGTGTTCTCTGAAAAGAATTAGACGTTTTCTAAGGTGTTAATTCAAGGCTGCGTCTTCCTCCAGATTTCACTGTTAAAAATACAGAAAATTTGCTTGAATTGATTTTGCTTTCTTTTCTTCCCTGCTCCCCCAGTTATATTTATAGACTTTAAATTTATCCAAGGACATAAACTCATAATAACAATTCTAAACGCTTTTAATGTGCTTTGAGGCAGAGACTTCAAGTGAGTGAAAAAGCCCAAACTGGAACACAAATGGTTCTTCCCAGGCAACAAACAGGCTTGGCTGTTGAGATGCTGTGATTTTCTGCTTTACTTAGGAAAAACAGCAATTACTTATTGGTTCCATGTCCCCCCACCCGGCACAGATGCTGCTCAGTCTGTCCACTTTCTGAGCACCGAGCGGGCTGCGCGCTGGCACAGGGAGGTGCCTGCATGTGCTTTGATGCCCCGCAAGAGGAGCTTTCCCCTCGCTTTTTCCCTGTGCTATGAACAGCACCGCTGCCAGTTTACCCACCAGCCCAGGACAACGGTGTGCTGGAAGGGGGTTCTGGCTGTGACAGCCTGGCTTTAGCGGTCTCTCCTGCCACCACCGGCAACCCTTGGCTTCCAGGTGCCTTTTACAAAGCAGCGAGTTGACCCTCACAAACTGGAGTGAGGGCAAATAAAAGCTGGAAGGTCACACTGGTTGAGGTTGCAACAAACCTTTAACATCGTTTTCCCTGCGTTGTCTTTCGTGGTCCTGAGCAGTGTCTGGGGCTGCTAAAAGCAACTGCAGTCTGAAGCAAAAAGCCTTCGAGGGAAAGGAAATCGCAGGCTGGCTGAAGGCACTGCAAAGTTCCCCTCGGCTTCAGGCCGTCCGGGATTTCCCCCTTTGGGTTTCAAAGCCCAGCTAAAGGCTGGGAAGTTAAGAAAAATGTGGTTATGACACAAGAAGTACATATGACCAAAAAAAAGCCCATAAAAGATTAGGATGGACAACACAACTCTTTGCTTGTATGGCAAGCGTAAGACTTGATGTGTACAAGGAATTGTGTGGCTCAGCACAATGCAACCTGGCTGCTGAATCGGGTGCTTGGGATCTTGAATTTAATACCTAATTATTTTTAAGAGCTACTGTTAAATGAGGAATATGAGCGAATATGTTAATTAATTGAACGGCGTTTTATTAAGTGCTTAATTAGTGCCATTCTGGAGGGGTAGTATAAAAGAAGCACAATACCTGGCAAAAGTGTATCATTTGAATCCTCTTTACAGTCGTCTCATCATTAGCAACTCATTTGCTTGCTCTGAAGCCAACGGGATTTTTCTTTTTTCTTCTTTGAGGAGGAATTGCAAAGTAAGGCCTTAAATTAGTATTGTAATTCATCTCCCTAGAGAAACTTTTCACTGCAAAAACTTCCTCAACAGGCAAGTGTTAAAATGTTTCTGGTGCTGCAGAGTTTAAAAACGTCCCTCGGATTTTTCCTCTCAGGTTTATATATTCGAGCTAGCTAACCACCATTCAAAGAGTAAGTGTTTCTGGCAGAATTAACATTTTATAGTCACGTTAAGTATGTTTTGGTTCCCCCACCATTTTCCTTTTGTTTTGTAGTGGAAGGAAAAAACAGCCTAAAAATACAAAATCTCAGTTAATGAACACAGATGCTAAGTGGCACAAAAAGAAATAAAAAATGATGGTTTCCCATTGCCCCTTCTTTTCATATATTTGAATTTGTTACTACAAGCATTATTTTTAGAGTTTGTTTCCTTTTAACAAGATATTCTGTGCTCCTACCTAATCTTTTATATGCAACTCAGCACCTGACATTTTGATGGATACTTCTTAATTTAAATTTTGGGTTTGGGGTTGTTTGGTGGTTTTTTTCTGAAACTACCCCTTTTCTTTTTTGAACAAATAACTCACTTTGGGATTAAATATCTGACAAAAAAAACATACAGGACTTTCCCAATAGGTGAATATACATTCATTTTGCAATCATGTTTCCTAAATTTTTTTTCAGGCTATATATCTGGTTTATTAAAAAAATCTTTTTCATTTTAGTTATGATGATATCTCATATAAATCCCTTGTCACATTAGATGCTGTGATCGCAGCAGAGGCTCAGTGATCTCTGGCAGACACGTATCATCTTTGCTGTTATACATCCTCACAAATTTCCCCTCTGTGTGTGCACAGTCCTCCTCCTCCTGCCCAGAGGCACACTTGCCAAGGCAAAGGTTAACACTGTCGGGAGGGGCCCGGGAAGACATGTGGCCGACTCAATATGAGTGATAAAGCAAGCTCCGGCGTTTATTCGGATAGCTCAGATATTTATACACTTATTGTAAATTATGCCTACTTGTCACACACTAATTGGCTAGGCTTCTAAAGATTACATGTTCATACACCTCCTACTTGCAGTTTCTGCTTCAAGGTTCTCCAACATTCCAGAAGGACACTCTCCCTCTCTCCTTGTTTATCATTCTCGCAGGGTCTGTGTGACCTTGGCTCTTCTTCCTTGTCAGCGTAACTTGCAGTTCTCACTGAGGCCTACTGTGGCTAAAATCCTACTTATGCTAAACACTTAGGCTAACAAGAGGATTGCTTGTACAATGCTTCCATGGATCCATGGCCCTGCTCCCGCAGCCATTCTGCAACATAACACGTCTTTAATAATCCACTCTCCTTTAATAATCCACTCTCCTTTAATAATCCACTCTCCTTTTCCATCTAATTTTGCAGATAAGCAATTGATAAGGTCTAAACGCTCTCACTGTTTGTTTAAAACCAACTTGATTTTTAACACCTAGTGTTTTTGAAGGCATTTGATTTCCAGCTTTCACACCCAAATGTTGAGATGGAGAGAGCGACCGCACGGAAGGCTGTATCGTTGCGTGTTGATGACTAAATCTTGTTTAAATAGGCAAATACAATCTTTGACCTCATTTCTTCTGGAAATCCCCGTTGGTTGCACATTATTGCCATAGGATATAAACTGATTCTCTAGTATTTTCTTGCCTTTTAAAAGACTGGAGCAAAATTCTGATTAAGTTCTCTTTTCATAGTTTTATTATTATTATTATTAACCTTGTTTTCTTTTATGATGCTGGCATTCATTCAGGCTCTGTATCTCCCCACACACTGCATTCTTCTAAGTCTTTTCTTATAAGAGGAGACTACAAAGACATGCAACAGCTCAAGACAGCCTCATTAAGGCTGGAAAGTAAAATATTCAGGAGTTAGGAAATGTCAGAACTAAGCTGATGCAATTGAAGTTCAGTTCAGCCCCCTTATATGTTTTCATGATAGCCCAGTCTTTTAATTTCAGGATTATACACAGGTTTTTCCACAGGACCCCTGCCTCAGTTAGTGAACAGGATGGACGATGCTGAGTTAATGAGCAGTTATTCAATATTTTGTTTTCTCCTAATTTTTCAATGTGTAGCCCTAGGCCTTATTTACTGCACACTACTGAAACCCTGCTGTGAAGACAGAATTGTTAATTTCCTCATGAGCTTTTCTATGGCACTTATTGCTATAAATATCTGAATGCTTAACAAACATTAATTAATTTATCTTCAGAAAACCCTCACGATGAAAAGGGCTGGTATTACTACTGTTTTACAAATAGGGAGCTGAGGCACAGGGAGCTGAGAGTCATGAATGTCCCGTAAATTTGGGTGCTCAGTTGTTAGCTTACAGTTAAGGAGGCAGAAATCTGTATTTCAGCGTTCAGTTTTGAGGGACCTTGCCATCAGAACAGAAAAGGAGCACTGGGCTAGATATATAGGGGGGTTTATACTGTTATTAGAAAAACTAGTGAGATGAGCTGTGCAGGGAGTACTAAAACCATTTATTGTACTAATAGCTTTTATACGTGGAAAAAAACCAAACCAAACCAAAACAAAACAAAACAAAAACCAGAAGCCTTGGACATGGAAATTCTCTTCACCTGCACTCTTTTACTTCCAAGTGTCCAAGTAATTTTAATTCTGTGCCAAGTAGAAACCTCTAAAGAGACCTGCAAAGCTATACTTGAGAAGATACACTGAGCATGGAATCACCTAAACCTAGACAAGGGGAAATAACAGCAGAAATGCCATTCCTTACTTCACAGTCTTTCCATAGATTTAATATCCTTACTGTGGTTTCCAGCAAAGTGTTTTTTCTTCCACTCAAGATGCAAAGCTCCCAGCTCTTTATTAGAGTCACTTGTCCAAGCTCTTGCTTGGACTCGTGGAATTCGATTTAATTAAGTAGGACCCTTCCAGAAGAGTGCAGAAACAAAAATGTTGACAGGAGTGTCCTCTCACTTCAGCAATCGCTCTGTGATAAGAAGCAATGGCATTAGTTCATCCTTATTTTTGAGGTGATTCAAGCCTGTATTTCCAAAACACTGCTTTAACTAGGAACGGGTTCAGCTGTGACTGTCCAGATGAGTAAGTAGAGGGCAGACCCAGTTCCTGTTCTTGCTCCAGGTAGCGATGCAAGTAATTGGTATTAATCAAGTAAGAAAACAGTTTTCAGAGGAGTCTTCATAGACTGGCCTTGAATGCCATGCTTGGGCTTGTTTGTATCACCCCCTCCCCAGATCCAGCAAACATGTAACCACTGCTTGTGCAGCGTGTCCCCAGGTAAGAGGGAGACCTCAAAAAACCTTAAAATGAACACACAAACAAGCAAAACCCCTCCCAGGTTCTTGCAGACAAGAATCTTCCTTATCCAGTCACGATTCAGGTCTGTACCATAAAACATCTCTGCAGGAATATATTATTGAAGGCAGTTTCATAAGCTGTGTGCCTAGAGGGTTGGGTTTGTGTTACACAGAAACGTGAACTTGGCTATATCCTAACCTTCTGTTAGTTTGCTTTGCGGTCTCAACTGTAGTATTTTAATGTGGTTCTCACAGGTTGCTAAGAGGGTTTTAGCCTGAAATGACACCGGACAGACATGGTTTGTGAGCTGGAGAGCAGTGGGCAACACACAGGTAGTCCTGCTGTAGGACACTTAACTCCATGCACGTGGCAGCAAGGTGTCAGGCACTGACACGGTGTCAGTGTCTGCTGTGCAGGCGTTGTGCCTGTTCCGTGTGGCCTGGTGTTCTGCTGCCCTTGACACCTCTGTCCCCAGAGCACGGTTGGCACGTGGCACTGTCCACCCTGTCCTCATAAGCAGGGGAAGTGGTCAGGAATCAGGGCTGCAGGGATGTGGAAGGAAAACAGGGACCACAGCAGCTTTAGGGCCACTTTCTGCCATAGCCTTTCGTCACGATGTAAGCGAGTGTGAGCCCCCAGTACGAGCAGATCACAGGAGCCACAGCCTGCCAAATTCCTGATGACTTATTGTCTAACAGTTGCATTACAGGTGGTGGTACTATATTTTTTTGGGTCTGGGGGGAATGTTTGCTGAAGTGCACAGGGGAACATTGCAAATCATGTGATGCTTTCTGCTGCAGCTCTGTCTTGTCCTCTCTCTTCCTCAGTGCCTTGTTTCAGTCCCATTCTCTTTCTGAGGTTTCTCATTTACTTCAGCCGTCTTACCTGGCCAGGACAGAATCACAGAATGACATGTGGCTGGAAGGGACCTCTGGAGATCATCTACTCCAACCCCCCTGCCAAAGCAGGTCCTTGCAGAGAAGGTTGTACAGGAACATGTCTAGGCTGGTTTTGAATGTCTCCAGAGAAGGAGACTCCACCAGCTCTCTGGGCAGCCTGTTCCAGTGCTCCACAATCCTCAAAGTGAAGAAGTTCCTCCTCATGTCTAGATGGAACTTCTTACATTCATGTTTGTGCCCATTTCCTCTTGTCCTGTCACTGAGCACCACTGAAAAAAGACTGGGCCCATCCTCCTGACACCCACCCTTGAAGTATTTATTGGCGTTGATCAGATCTCCCAACAAGGGCAAGCTGTCCTCTTAGGACTCAGCATCTGAGGGAAGGTTTTGGGGCGTATGTAAGCAAAACTCCTTCCTGCATCTTCCCAGAACTTCTGGTAGCTACTGTCATGGGGCAAGGGGCCTGGGGGTCTGTACCTGAGCTGTGCAGAAGCTCCATCAAGGGAGACAAGGTACTGCACAGTCTGGTCTGACCAAGGGTTGTGAGTGGAAGGGGCACAGCAAAACATTTAGATTATTACCATCTTAAATTAAACAAATCTTCCCTGCCTATGTTGAATTGCAGTTTTTCAGAGGTTTTTGACTTGGCTAAATTTGGGTAATTTCCAGTGAGTGTGTCAAAGGCATACATGAAATACAAAAGACTCCCATCCCAGTCCTCCTTGCCAAGTTGGAAGTAATTTGGAAAGGAACATTTTTAAATGTCTTGGTAATTTTAATACGCAGAAGAACCTCATTCTTTGAAATCACCTGTTACTCCCATAAAGTTTCCAGAACTTCAGCCTGAAGCAGACACGTAGCACTGGCAGTTCCTGTCCCTGCTGTCAGCAAAATTATGTGTGACTGAAAATGAGGAGTGTCTGGCAACTTAATAATAGACCACAACATGATCCTACTGTAGATGCTCTACTTCCCTGAGAGAAGCAGAATGTGGAGACTGGTGGTGGTGTATTAATGGAGAGATAGAGCTTTCTGCAGAGTTCATCGGGAAAAATGTGTACTTTTCCAGTCTACTTAAGCTGCAAATTCCAGAAACGTAGAAGAAAAGAAGGAATCCAAGCTGTAGGCGAGCAGACATCTCTCTCCAGCGCTCAGGTGCAGATCTAAGTAAAAGTAGAGGTCGAGGGCTTTTGTTAACAAAAAGACCAACATTGCTAATACAGACCCCCTGCTATTGGAACACCAGAAGTGTTGGACTAACAAATTAGCACACAGGAAATCTGCAATTGCAGAACTCAGGTCTCGCGATCATAGCAATTGTTTACATCTTTCTACAGCAACAAGGCTGTTTAATCACGTTACGTTACAACCTTGTGTTTGGATAGTGGGCGCTCACATTGTTGTCTTTGTGAAGATGAGTTGTCACTTCTCTGATCTAGGTTGCTCTCGCAACAAAGAGGCAGTAAAGCTTTCCGTTTGAAATAGAAGAAATTGAAGAATCTCTTCTGGTGCTAAACTGTGCAACAGTTTCCCTTGTAAAAGCCCTGAAGTTTAGCCTTTACTAATTGGTACTGAAATGAAAATTAATCAGTGTGAGGGAAGGGAATTCACAGCGGAATTCTAATTATTGCAGAGAAAGTAAGTAAAACTGTGCTTGGGCTGTGCGAAAGCGTGGCATGGGAGTGAAACACTCAGCTCGAGCTTGTTAACTGGGACTGATGTCCTCAAACATCTCTGTGTGTCTGTTCTCCCCAGCAGCCGGTAGCTGGAGGAAGATCCTGGCTGCACATTTTGGAGCCAGCAGCACAGGTTGAGAATGGCACCGCTCCTCATCTCACTGCCGCTTCGGGAGAGGCGACTGCTCCCGAAGGTCTGCCTTGGAGAAGTTCAACAGGCACTAATGGGGCTCGTTGTGCCTGCAGCGGGGTCGGGGACACTCATGCAACCCCACGCAACACCAGCGTGGTTGCGGAAGCCATCACATCAGTCAGTGGGTGATTCGAGCACCCCAGGCTGATACCGTCTCAGGTTAGGTTCAGAAGAGGACATCTGCCTGCAGCCTTCAATCACCGAAAGCAGTATGTGTCCTGCTGGCAGAGGTTGTGTGGCTGCTGCTTTGCACAGTGCTCTCTAGAGAAGATTTCATGTTCCTCTTTTCCCTCTCCCCAGCTGCACCGCATAGGCTTTCTTCCCACATGGATACTTGGTCAATGGCAGGAGATAACTAATCAATTTAATAAAAGTGGGGTTTTTTTCCATAATCTCCATGAGGACTAAATTCATCTCCTGGCTGAAGTGCTACATCTCTATCAAGTTCTTGTTCAGAACCTGAACAGGAACTTTACTAAAGTTCAACTGTTCTGGCTGAAAAATGGAAAGCAAAATATCCAGAGTTTTGGAAAAAGACACTTTTTTTCATCTTGATATTTGTATCGTTTAAAGAAAAATTAACAACGTTTTGTTTTCTTTCTTCTCTCTTACCCTTCTCTCTTTTCCTTTTTCTAGTGTGCTTTTGTGAAAATAGAGGGCCAGTAAAATAAAAACCATAGGCCAGGCTGTGCCCATATTTTTTGCCTTCCAATTTTGACTAAAATAGCAAAATGTGAAGGCTTTGACAGCATTTTTTTACCAAGCCTTTCTTAGTAAAAAAATAAAAAATTAAAGAATCAACCAGCTCTAGTGAGTACCATCTTCACGGTACTCTTGGTGGTTGTTCCTTAGCAGCAGTAAGTGGTGACGAAATTCTGTCGCAGCAGTACACAGGCTTGTGTCCTTCTGGTTTGCACAGAGGTTGGGGCTAACACAGTGCTGGACCCGTACCCCCTGCACAACATGAAATTAGTGTTATCACCAACTTTGGCTGTTTCTGTAAGGAGCAAAACCAACCACAATTGAAGCTGTACAGAGTGAACAACAAAGGTCATGCCTTTTGCAATCTCTTTTCCGATAAACTTGTAAGGCAAATGGTGATGAAAGCTGATTTTCAGAAACTCTTTTTCAAAGGACTTATAAAAACTTGAAAACCTGATGGCAAAAATACAGGTATTCATCTGATTCTTCAGCATACGCTCGTTTCCTCTCTTGTTCTGCTCTGGAACTGTGGCGCTGCCTTTGCCCTGCATATTTAGTGAGACTTAGGCAGGAGAAAAGAAGAAAGAAGAACTTGACAAAAGCTATACTTGGTGATTATCTTTGGTAAAGCTAAAGTCTATTAACTGCTGATTTTTTTTTTTCAATAAGAAGTAGAAATTAAATCCTACTGTGCCCATTGGAGGCTTTTTCCAAAAGGAAGAGTTGCTGATGAGCTATTCTTCCATGATTGTGCTGGTTTCTCCAAATAACAACATCACCATGTGTTTTTCTCAAACTGAGTATAATTTGCATAGCATGCTTTTGGGGGGTTCTGCTGCCGCCAAAGCTAATTTAATACTCATTAACGTACTGAGCAGGTCTAATCCAAAGCTCTATGGGCCTTCAATGCAAGCCCATAAAATGTGTAGATTCATACTTGTCAGGCAGCTCCAGGGGAAGCGTGCTGTGGGAAGAGGGGGTTGGTGTGCACCCTGCTATCATAGAGCTGCCACTGTGTTGGGGAAAGTTTGGAGAAGATTCCCATCACCATGGGCAGAGGAATATATCCTCCGGTAGCAATCCTACCTGCCAGAGTTGTGAATGGGGCTGGGGGACAGCTCTGGTGATGATTATCCCATCCCAGTGGGCTGTCTGAGTTGCAAGACTGGTCCTGGCATCCCACAAGGGACAGCCAGTGTGGGGTGGGGTGACACCGTGGCTGTCCTTTGCCTTGTGCCTGCCACTTTCTGTGGATCCGAGGTCCTACCCAGCCTGTTGTAGGCACCAAGCAAAGCCTGCACTGACACTGGGACTCTGGCAACCCTCTGAGCACTGCCAGGGAGGGATGGAGGGGCTGCAACTGCCACTGCCTCCCCCCGGTGACCTCCCAGTTTCTCTACTGGTTGATGTATGCACCCCACACCTGGAGAAGTGTGAAACAGGACACAGCAGTGCTATAAGGGCCTGCCTGTGCAGCTGTGTAGGGGCAAGAGGTGGCCAGCAGCTGCTCCTCTTGGCTCCTGCTGCTCTAGCTCCTTGGTGGCAGCAGGCTTGTTCCTGGTGGGGTGTGTACCCTGTCCTGTGCCCCACCTACACCTCCAGGGTTGTCTCCTATGATTCTATGATTCCTGTGGCTTGCGTTCCACTGGTTGTCTTCTGGGATGAGAAATGGAGGTGGCCACAGAGTTCTGCTAGCAGGTTCACAGGATGGGTTTGTCCCTTTGCCCTGTGGGTGACAGTGCCATGTCTGGCTGCTCCATCTCTCCAGCACTGGTGCTGCTTTGCTTGCCAGGGGGGAATATAGAATCACAGAATCATGGAGTGGTTAGAGTTGGAAGGGATCTTAAAGATCACCAAGTTCCAACTGCCCTGCCATGGGTAGCGACACCTCTCACTAGAGCAGGTTGCTCAAAGCCCCATCCAGCCTGGCCTTGAACACTTCCAGGGATGGGACATCCACAGCTTCTCTGGGCAACTTGTTCCAGTGCCTCACCACCCTCACATGAAAGAACTTCTTCCTAATATCTAATCTAAATCTCCCCTCTTATATGTTATCCGTCTTGTCCATCCATCCACGTATGCTGACTTCCAGCAGGGCAATCATGCCACAAGTCTTCTCATCCGCATCTGCGTGCGTGGGAGGCAATCGGGACAGCCTTTCTACGGGTGTCACAGCTCCGTGGCACCGTGGCGTGAGAGAAGGAGAGCCAGGAGGGGACCGGCGAGGCCCAGCCTCCCTCCAGCCAGGGGAGAGGCCCTGGATGACACCGCGGAGCCCACCGCACCCACAGGCCTCACGCGTAGGCCCGGGCCTCCTCTCAGCGCCACCACAGTGACAGCGGGTCTCCACGGCGGCTCCCGGCGGCTCCACGCAGGGAAAGCTGGTGGCATCCACCCCCTCACCCGGAGGCAGGATCCCCCAANTATATATATATATATTCATATATTCTGTCATCCTCTGAAAGATGTAACTGAAAATTTAATTTATTTTTCAGTCCCGGGAGCTTCTTCCACCCCTGATGCTCTCTTCTAGGGTATACCTGCCGCAAATGCTTCACTTTTTTGTAGGGTCTATATTGTAAATCATTCCCAGCTGGCCGTATAAATAGCATCCACTAGCTTTAGGACCTCTATATCGAGATATAACTCATGAGGCGAACATTGGTACCAAGGCTGTTGCCAGCCTGCCTGGTGAAGAAGCAGAGACAAAACATCAAGTGATGCTGTCTAAAAGCCATCGGCCTAAATCCCTCGTGCTGTAAATTGTAACACTTCCACTTAATCCAAACGAACGCCACCAGTTTATTACAACACAGAATGAGGCTGGAGAATTTTAAACATGACCACAGTCACCTAGCATTCAGGGAACTCTTAATTTTCGGTCAGAAAGGGAGCACCGGGTCTCTTTCAATCATCATCTGCCTGAAATGCCAGCTCGTTGTCTGAGGCAGCGCCGCTTCCACTGCTTGGTGAGATGTTCAGAGCCTACGTGCGAGAGTGATTCATCCCTGCGCTCCTTAGTTGAGATAACAGCATCGCAAACCCGGCTGTTAAGGTTCACCTGTACACTGCATAAGGACAGCAGATGGAAATGCTGGTTTAGAGCCACTGCAAAAAAATAAAAACATGTTCCAAAGGGAAAAGGAGCTTGTATTTCTGCGCTCGAACCTTTGATCTTCGTTCCCTTCTGAAGGGAAGAGTAGACCTTTTGCTGGAGACACATGGTTTTGCATCTGTGAAAACACAGCTGTATAGAGCAAAACAAAACTGGTGCAAGACACAATGGTTTTGCTGTGTCAGTTGAGCTGTTGGCGTTAAAGTGCTTTAGAAATAGTGGGGTTTTTTTGAAGAACCTTTCAGAAATGCTCTGTCTTTAGACTATTGTTTGTTGAGATTTTACTCCGTGGACTTTAAAGTTCATTGGTGATCAAGAGACAGCTCCTACCTAAATATTTAAAGCAAGCTCATGGGAAAGTCTGACATTTCCTCAACAATCCTATTTTAACTGTTTTCTAAAAATATAGATGAAAGCATCAAGATTTACAGGAAAATCCACGCTGGAAAATCCACCTTGATTCAGAGAAAAAAAAAAAAAAATCCATGTACCACTAATGCTGTAATTCTTAATGGGGTATGTGGGACGTACAGCTATTTCGTAGTGAAATACAGCCTTTCTGGAGCTGCCCCAATTCACCCCCTGAAAGTAAAGGCTCGTCACCCAGTGTCCCTGGTCACATCTGAGCGTGAAGGCAGAGCTGCTCCCCGGTGCTTGCCTGTTGTCTCTTGCCTCCCCGCATTTGCAGCGTTACCCTGCAGTCCCAGCAGTGTCTCCAGCAGCCCCGCTGCCTCACTGGGTAACCCAGTACATACCTGTCCCCCCGCCCCCAGCACCTACCTGTCATATCCCC
>VXBW01003113.1:156754-178747 GCA_013400375.1 Thinocorus orbignyianus | reverse complement strand
CGGGGTCGGTGGGTGTCACTAGAGCCCCGGCTTTCCCCGCCCGCTCCGTCGCCCCTCGCCACGCGTGGACCTCGCCGCCCGTGGGAGGCGGCGTGAGGAGGGGGTTTGGTGGTACCCTCGGGGGGTGAAGACCCTCCACTCCACGCAGAGCCCAGAAAAGAGACGTGTCTATATAGTCACATAAAGTGTGGGAGAAGGAGTTAAAGGTTTGAGTGTAGGTTGTTGTTTTGGGGTGGTTTTTTTCAGTGAGGGGGCTGTCGAGTTTTTAACCCGGGTGGGGATGTATCCCCCCGTTTTTCCTGAGCCTGGCGGGCACCCTCCAAATTGGGATGCCAACCAGCTGTTTGGAAAGGGCGCGATTCCCATCACACTCCTTCAGCGACTATAGAAATGCCACGGGTGACAGTGAAAAAGCTGTTATTTGCGTGTGTCCGCCCCCTTCACTGCCCTTAGGTAGGTCTGTAGGTGTGTGACCTGCCATCGGCAGTGAATCCAAGAAGTATTTACATTTGGCTGAAGATCATTAATGAAGATGAGTGAGAGAACTCCTTGCCAGTCTTTGACCAGCGAGTGAGGAGGCTATAAATAGATATTTGTTCTTTTATAAAATATACACTTGAACAATTTATTTTTTTTTCCCATGACGTTTCTTGGATATCTCACAGGTATAGTTTCTTTCCCATCCAGGATTGTTTTCCAGGAGGATTATGATTTCTCCCTCTCATTTTCCTGAATAAAACAAAAAAAGAAAAACCCCAAAGATAAATACTTTTCAACATCTTCCAGTGTCATGGACTATCCACACTTTGCAATGTATTCCCAGTAATTTGCAACTTTTGAAAGCCAGGCATTGTTTCTCTCAACTTATTGAAATGCACAGATATGTTAAATAGGTTGGGGGGAAAAAAAAAACCCAAGCCCAATGACTTCTCTTTGGCTGCATATGCAAAGAGGGCAGCTTGACTCTTCCCTTGGTGTTTGTTAGTCACATCCTCTTGGCCATTGTTTTGCTGTTTGTGCTGGGAATCCCATTTATTTAGTGGTAAAGAGCCAGGGCTGAGGGTGTTGTGGTGGTTTTTATTTCACTCTTTCTGACCCTGTCTCAGAAAGCAGAAAAAATATTAGACATGCCAAGGGGCAGCTTCCAAAGGGCACTCCAGTCACCTTGTGGGAGGGGTGAGGATCTCCCAAGTGACCGGAGAGAAAATATACTGCATTATTACACTTTTAAAATGTTTTTTGGTTGTATATTTAATTTTGGAAGATCGTAAACCCCATCTGGTGGATAGGTGGACAAAATTTGCCTGTTATTTCAGACGCTGGGCTGCATGTACAGTACTTCTCTCCTTTTTGTAAGCCTTAGGAGGTGGTCCCCTGCCTGCTGTAGGTTGCCTGTTTCTTGAAAACCCTATCCCAAGTCCCCCAGAAAAGCTGTTTATAGCAACAGGCCTATTTCCAATGTCAAGAAGGAGTTGGGGGCACACATAATTTTCAAATTAGAAGATTGGGGGGGGGGAAGAAACAAATAGGCTCCTTGTGAGAAAGGTGTGAGCTGCCTAAATTGAGAAACTGTCCCACCTTTGAAAGCTCCCGAGTCCCAAAATTATTTTATTAAAAAGGACCAAATTTCTGACGTTGTTATGGCAACAGAAGTAGTTGGGTGGCAATGTGGGTACCCATAACGTCAGATTGTAAGGAACCAGCAAAATAAGCACCGTGTTGTATTTGGAAAAACAAATGGAATAGTGGTGGCTGAGTCTCATACTTCTTCCATTCAGCACAGTCCCCATTTTCATCTGTCCACTCGCGCCGACAGCGCCTTAACGAAGGTGCCAGCGAGGCGTTGCAATATTTATTGCCCTTAAATGCGACCCAAGATTTCAGTTTGTTATTTTTGCCGTTGACCTGCTAGAAGAGGGATGTTTCCGTATGCTTTATATTTACTCCTTCTACAGAGCCTCCAACTTTTTTCTTTTTTTTTCTTTTTTTTTACTTTTTTGTTTTGTTTTCTGCTGCCTTTCTCTAGCGACACGTGCTCCAACCCCTTTTTGTCCCCGCTCTCCCCACCTCGCCTGCCGCAGGACCCTCGGCGATCCCCCCTGTAAAAAAACAAATAGCTGAACGTGCTCCTCTTCAAACCTCTGCGATACTAAAATTTCGCCGCCGCTTTCATTTCACTGTAGTTCAGGGAAGCCCTGAAACCGCAGCCCCCTCTCCCCTAGCTCAGAAACAGCCAAAGTATTTGGGAAGCTGACGGGTCCCTACTGTAACATGCTTCAGGGACCTTTTGTACAGCAGCCGAAGGGGATGAATTTGCCAAGTTTCAAATTTCAGGGGCAGGCAAGACATTTGTAAGTCGGTGTTTTTGTTATTCTGGAAAAGTTCTTTGATTTGCAGGCTTTTTTTTTTTCTTCTTCTTTTTTTTTTTTTTATCCTTTAATAAAAAGGAGATGGAGTGTGACATTAAGCAATTTTACAGCATTAGCAGCTTTGGGCTGTAAGCAAAGACAAACGAATCCCGCTTACTTTCAGTCTCAGAAGTTTGCTGTCAGTTGTTCCTAGACTGGGGGCTCCATCCTACGGGACGTTATTCAAGCAAAACACGGCTTGAAGTCTCGGAGAGTTGTGCCTGAGTAAGTACCCTGGAGTCAGCCCCTCTGCCCGCTGAAAAAGAGGAGCGCTGGTTGTCTCCTTCTCAAGATCTTTTCTGCAGTCGCACACTTCATCGTAAGGCTTTTGATTTGCTTTGAGATTGCCTCGCTAAAACGGCGTTCTTGATGCAAAAGCCATCGAGAATAAGGGACATTAATGTGTTTTTTTGAGCAATGCTGCTTTTTTTCTTCGTTAGATTTTTTTTTTTTTTACTAAAAAAAAAAGTCTCCTCCTCCAAATAAAACAAACCAAAAAACCTTTTTATCAAAGCATCTGATTTTAATTTGATGTGATTTTTGTTTCGAGGTTCCTGAAAAAATTAAAACATATTTCCCCAATGTTTCAAGCTTCAATTTTCAGCATTTTACAGCGTATGATTACTTGACATTATTTAATTGGACATGAGGGTGTAATACAGGAATTTCCGTTATGTGATGGATTAATTGTTTTCCTAATACTTTAAAGGCTGAGATCCAAACATTTTTCCATTCTATTGCAAAATTAACTGCAATAAATCTGTCAGACCCAATTATTCATTTAAAACATTCCACACTGATTAAATCTGCACATTTGCCTGCGTGCGAGTGCGAGAGCGAGGGAGAGGAGGTGTGCGCGGAGGGGGGAGTCCAGGTTTGCTCCCTCTCCTCCTCAAAAACGCTGGCGGTGTTAGAAACGAGTCCTTTAAATTTAACCTGGAAAATGTGATTAGCTAAATAGTCTAAGGAGAGGATGAAGCAGACGTGGACTCACATCCCTGAGCCTCCCTGCCGTCCCTCCTCCCCGCTGCCAGGTCCGGACAGGCTGAAGCGTCACGTTTGGACGTTTGATGCTATCTGAAAAGATCATATCCAAGATCGTCACCATCCCTGAGTGTTTAAGAGTCGTTTAGACGTGATGTTGGGGGATATGGTGTAAGGGAGATCTTTGTAGAGTGGGGCTGATGGTTGGACTCGATGATGATCCCAAGGGTCTTTTCCAACCTGAATGATTCCATGATTCTATGATACTTTACTTCTGGCCAGGGGTGTATTTTTAAGGGTTTGGTTTTTTTTTCTTTAGTTTGTTGATGTTTTCAAAGTCTCTAAACAAAGTCAGATGTGTTAACAGTCTTATTAACAATGTTAAAATGGAATTAACAGCTTGTGGATACCTCTGGAGTACAATAGCATGTCAGCCTACCCTGCCCCCTTATAAATCGCGTCCCGCTGTCTTTCTTTTGTTTCGTGCCCAATCAGCAAACTAAAGTTTTGTTGAGGCAGAAGGGCAGTTCAAGTGTTCCTGCTCTGGCGGCGGCAGGAGCGGCGGTGGGGGTTTCTCCTGGGCCTCGGCAAGGCCCCCGCACGGAGCGGGGAGAGGCAGCGACCCCCAAACCCGCAGGCAGGGCTTCGCTGACCCGCCTGCCTCCCTGACCTCTGCCGCGCTGTTTTGTCAGTTTTAAAAGGCTTTGCCGTGGTTGTAGTTTACTTTTATGGGCCTTTCAGCGCGGCGACAAAAGCTTTTGTTTATTTAAGATGTAGCGGGGTTCAGATTTCTATTAATCTTCATATCACTTCGGTGGCTTCGCCGCTGCCGGAAAGCTTCGTCACCGAAATGGTGCCGCGCCTGGTCCTAACCAGCCGGCATCAGCTGGGTAATTGCAGCCAGTTTGGAGGATTTCAGAAATTATTTGCCTCCGAGAGTGGAAATTAGCACCAACACATACTGTTGTTTAACTCGATTTCACCCTGCTTTGGGATCTGCGCTGAAGAAATCCTTCCCTTTTGCCTTTTACTCTCTCAAGTTTGATTCTCGCAGCCAAACTCTTTTGAAACGCCACCCGGCTGATTTCAGTGCTAAATGTGTAACAGACATTTAATGACATCTAATTCTTTTCACGTGGCTAGAATCATCCCGGATTAATTTGCATAGAAAATTGATGTGAAATGAGTAAGGAAGCATTTTCCCTGTAAGGGAATATTTTGCCTTGTGGTGATTATATTTTTACTTCTTTCATCCAACAACCTCCGAGTATTTACGATTCCTCACAGAAGTGCCAACATGCATTTCAAGCCCTTTTATCAGTCAAAAAACTGCAAGATGCAGGCACTGCCCAAGGACTGCAAAACAGTTGCAAGCCCGAAATGGAGAAAGCCATCCCATTTTTTAGGGAGATGCAGGCCCTGTGTGCTCCTGATCGACCACCCCACTGCTCCCCATCCCACCCTGCTGGAAGGTGCCTGCTGGGGATGCTCCTGCCCATGGTGGTGCCTCAAAACGTGTAGTCTCCATATCCAAAAGCTGCTATCAAGAGTGATAGTTTTGTCTCTGGCAGCTCCACATGCTGTGCTCACTCTGAAATAACCTGGCCGAGCTGGGGTACACACTTCTCCAGTTTTCCTCATGCTCCCCAGTGTTGGCTCCCGCCGTGTCCCCATGTACATACCGCAGCCCAAGGTGCCTTCCATGGGGGTAGCAGAGGGATGTTTGGTTTCCAAACTTGGAGCTGCAACTGGACCACTTGGCCCCGCTTCCCTCGATCCTCTCTGGTGTGTGCACATCTCATAAACCCCAGCCTAAAAACCTGCCCCTCTCCCTTCCCTTCCATTTACACAGCTGGTTTGGTCATGGGGAAGGTGATACCAAATGGAATGCAAACTCATCAGCAGCCCGTTGGCTGTTTGACTCCACTCCGGTGCACACCAAGCACGACTCACCCTTGCCACAACATGAAATTGTGTCCCCTTTCTGAGGATTGTGTCCCCAAGAAGGTGTGTGGTGATGAGCATCAAGTTCAGGTCATTATTTTCTTACCTACCCGTTACAAAAACTCTGTCATGGGGAAACTTGTACCTGTTTCACTCATATTAAAAAAAAACAGTATCTATTCTTAATAATGACAGAACCAGGGTGATAAAGACTAAATTATAGAGGGATAAAATGTATATTATTCATAGTATAGCTCACTCTGTTGTGAAAATAATATATTTAATAGGCCATCCAATAATATTCTAGTAATTCAGCTTATTTTAAATGCTCTGTGCCTGTTTTTTCACTGCAAAGGTTTTACATCACTTCAAAATTCTTTGGATAAAAAGAGACATTTTCATCTTATTTTAAAGCTTATGAAACTGATGAACAAAGAAACAATTGTACACAGGTGCTGCTTTATTTATAGAGAAAAAAAATAAATGCCCATTTTTGGGAAATGTATTTGCTTTTATGCAACATCTGCTGAGAGAATAAACACACCTTTTGTGTGACTCCTAGGAAATTCTTAAATAAATGCGGCGTTTTCTGAGAAAATATGTTTTGTTGATGGAAATTGTGGGTTACAACAATTATGTCAATACTTTGCATTTGTTGTCGTCTTCAAGAAGTAGGGCGTCTCAAAATGCCTCCGATCAGCAGTCCTCCCAGGAGGGGTAGGTAGGGATGCTGAGCCAAGCTCCGCCAGTTGCCTTTCACACCCTGGTGCTGCTCTGGCCATTGGCAATCCCCATCACCTGGAATTACATCCCCATCCCGTCAATTACATCTCTAGTGCTTGTGTTATGGTTCTCATAAGTCTCATTTATTCTAGTAGCAGATTGATGGCAGTGGAGGAGCCCATGCTCAACGTCTGAGGAGCATGGAGCAGCAGGGCAGTCCCCACCACCTTACCTTTACAGGGCTCCAGAGCCCAACCATCAGAGGTGCTGAGACGCTCCTGGCAGAGCGGTTTCAGCAGTGTGGCAAATGCCTGCCCCTTGCCAGCTTCAGTCCCTGACACGGTTTTGTTTTACCGAGGCTTGTTCCCGTGTGCTGGTTTTCCAGACCGCTTGACCTACACATTCATTTCTGTGGTTATGCAGAGTTCACGTTCCTGCTGGACTTCTACTGAAGGAAGGCTTCAGAGTAATCTCATTGCCCCCTTTTTATTTCTATTCTTTATAATTTGTAGCGAATTCCTATAAAAGATCTATATTTCATGGAAAACACTGCGGCCTGTTTACTTTTAATGTCTGACAGTTTCATATATGGAGCTAAGTTCATTATGCATATCATCTTCGTGGTGAGTTCTCAGTAATGCCCACAGGAGTTGCATGAGTAGCCCCACAAGCTACACAACAACATACATAGATACATACATACATACATACGTAAAAGGAAAGAATAAGTAAACTGGTTTAAAAGCAATTTTAAGTGAGGGAATATATTACCTATTTGCTCATCCATTTGGGTCCAAATAATTCTCCTACAAAAATGTACATTGGACCATCAGTGGAAACTGAAGCATATGAGCAGAGCCACAGAGTATTATGTTATGAATCCAGAAAAATGTACCCACACATTCCATATTACAAACGCAGAGAGATCTATTTGAAGGAAAAGTGAGGTACTGCAAAAAATCTTTCTGCGATTAGGCCTTGATATGAATGTCTCTATGTAAAAGAAGCTATGATATTATGCAGTATGATACTATCTTTTATTTAAGTCTAACACTAGTAACTTGTACTTTTTGGGCATATTTCCTGCTGGTGTGTCTGAGTAGCTTCTTCCAGCTGTTGGAGGTAGGTAGGATGGGAAGGAGGACTCAGTTTTAGTGAAGAGTGGCTATGTGAGAGAGGCGGTGGTCACTCATTGGAGGGGGCAGATTCAGACTTCTTGGAGGAACCCCTTCCCCAAGACCTCAGAAGAGGCCCATGGATGTCCATGATAGTCTCTCCATTGTACTCATCTGCAGGAAAAGCCAGTGTGTAGCTTTAGGGCAGGAGGAAGGAGTGTGACTGACTTCAACAGGTGCCAGTTTTGGGGTTTCTGATCCTTCAGGTGAGCTGCGTGTGGGCTGGGCCAACATGGGGATCATGCTGAAGGCAGAAGTTGCCAAGGACAGGAAATCCCATCTTTCCTTCAGAGCAAAAAGAGTTGCCTTGACACAGAATGCACCATCCTGAGGAGTGGGGCACAAAGACATTTGAGAACCAGACGTTGCCCAGGTGTCTGCACGCCTGCTGCTCAGTCTGCAGGAGGGAGGCACTTGGACCAAGCTTAAAAACTCCTGCAGACTTCCCCAGAGTATTCCTAGGGCTCACCCAGCTTAAAACCCAGCTGGCTAAGTTTTTCCAAGAGAAATAGTTGTGTTGATATTCGGTGGTCATCTGTCTTGGATGATTTATTTATTTATTTATTTCTCTTTTTCATGCCAGGCAAGTTTTCTTGAAGACATCCTGCAGGTTAACTACTTGCAGGTGATTTCAGTTTGAGTGGCTTCTGCCCTTGGAGGGAGGTGCAGCGAGGTGGCCAGAGGGAGGTCTAGTGGGATCCAAGGTGGCTGCATTTCATCCCTGGGCAAAGCTGCCACAGGGGGGTAAGTGGTGGCTTTGGGAAGGAGCTAAGGGAGATTGTGGCTGCCAGAAAAGGACTTTGGTTCCCCAAGGCAATTGAAGAATCGTATCACACCAATTTTTTGCTAGCACTATATTTTTGTGAACACACATTAATACTAGGAAATGCTGTCTCAAAATGTTTGATCTGTATAGGTATACCTATACAGAGATTTTTCCATAGGGGTATAATACAGTAATAGTTAACATAAAGGACATGAGAAGCATTTTGAAGATATAGCGCCTTTAAGAGTACATAATTTCCTCCTGCAACCTGATTTTTAAATTGGGAAACTTGGGAAAACCTTGTAAATGAGGCTGCCGGTTTATTTATTTATTTGTTTCGTTTCAGCTGAGACAGATGGGATTCTCGGATCATGCACTGTTAAGCCTTCCTTTGGAATTCGCGCCACTGTGGCCACAGAGCCCAGATGGTGCTTAAATCTGTCATTTTTTAACAACCCGACTTTCTTAATTTTATATCCAAACACATTGAGCATTCGAAGTGATTAATTACTGTCCAGATATGTCTGTGCTGCAGCAATTTACTCGCGTGTGCCAAAGATCATTTTGGTTTGGAGTAGGTAGTTTGGTGAGGGCTGAGCGGGTGGCGAGAGACTCACCAGCAGATACTTTACACTGGAGGTAGTGGCGCGGTGCTGCTTGTATCATCCCCCTCCCACAGAAATGGCTTAGCAAAAAGTTTCCCTGAGTAAAACAGAATTTTGGTGTGCGTGGATATCTTACAGCTTCCATGGGGGCTTTTCGCTATTGCCATGTAAGTTCCAGCCTCACCAAATCTTCCATTTCCCATCAAAAGGGATTTGTTTGATGCCTGACAAGTCCCAGCATTATCATTTCAGGATTTTACATCCAGACGTGGCCAAGATTATAATGGCCAAGTACTTAGTAAGAGAAAGCAGAAGGGTTTTATTCAAGAAGCAGAGCTTGTTCCAGGGGTTTCAAGAATGAAATGATCAAATTACCATAACTCTTCAGAATCAAATGTTTCTCTGGTGGTTTCTCCTCAGTTGTTACTTTAAAGTGGTAATTCTTCTGGAAGAGTTTAAACACTATATGCAAGTCCAGCACTTGCATGTTTTCAGCAGGCTGCTATCAATTCCTTGGTTTTTGGAAATGGGGGAAGTGATGCTGCACGCAGCTCTAGCTCTAGCTTTGCTGCAGACACCAATATAGTCCATCAAAGTCCTTGAACTGCCGCTGCTGCTCCTTTTGACCAAGCACTGTTAGACAACCACCTGAAGGTCCTTTGTGGATGTTACTGCATATTGTTTATTGGGTGACAGGTTTGGTGCAGGTAGAACCGCTACTTTCAAAAAACCTGGAGAAGTGAGAGCTTCCTCCAGTGTGCCTGGAGTCTACCAGGGTTTCTAGCTCTTTCCTACCCTTCGCAAAGGAGTTGTAGTGCTCATGCTGTGTTAAACACCAGCAAAGCAAATGTCTAACTCTTGACATGACTGAGGGACACTGGGTAGCATTGGGCTTTGTCATTCCTTCATACAGTCTTTATACCTTGTACAGTTTTAGTTGTTGGCGTCACTGTTTCCTATCTCCCCCACCATGCACACCCCCACTGGGAACCACTTTATGTGAAAGAAAAAACCCAAGTTACTAGAGAATTATTTGCACTTATCTGGGGAGTAGAAGTTTACCAGTGATGTATTTTGGTTCTTAAAAAACTTGAGATAGAATGATTCCTCACCATATTAACACGCTTTAAAGGAAAATTTAATTCTGGAAAAGTAACATGAAATTTCCCCACTCTCCTCACTTTCTTGGCATCTGCGTGGAATTAGATGAGTAATCAGATGATCAGACACCACTGGCTAAATGTATGCTATCAGGGTTTAAGGAATACTTTTTACTAAAACGAAAATGTGCTGTTCTACAACTCAAATAGCCAAAAGTATAAAGTTCAAAGGAATGCATTCTACAGCGGTAGAACTTACATAGATTTTATTGTTTCCTTGAAAATAAGGATCTTGCTAGCTCCAGCACAGCGCATGCTGGAAGTTTTGCTAATAAACATATGTAAGTATTTATAAACCAAGTTTAGACAAACACACATAAAGTGAATTTGCATCTATATTAAAATGAATGTGTTATATTCATCTTGCTAAGTGTGTGTGTGAGAGAGAGTATATAATTAGTCTGAATGTTCCCATTTTTAAATATACTGTAGTTTCCATTATTTAACACACTTCTGCAGAAGGCTTTTATTCCAAGAGCACTACAGCTCAGTATAGACAATTCCCTTGTTAAATTTCAGCTGAATTTAATTACTGTTAGTAATTACTGGCTGGCAGTCACTGTTGCAAAATTGATAATTAATATTAAATAACTAGCGTACAGGGTTTAGGGGGGGAAAAAACCAACCCAAAACTCTTTTGAGGAGAGAGGTGCCTCAGCACCAAAGCCTGGTGCTTCATCCCAGTGCTGCTTCTGGCAGCAGCGAACATCACCTCTTTCACATCCAAATCTTCATCCCTGCTTATAACACAGTCTTAGGAGGTCTTAACAGTAATTCTGTCAAGTTGCAGCAGTGCTTTGCCGCTTGCTTTTGGTTTGTTATTTAATAAGGCGGGAGAAGTCTGAGTGGGTTCTGTTCTGTTTTTTAGGAGGAGAGATTTATTGGCTTTCTGGGGCAGGGAGTTTGAGTTACTGTGTGTGCTTCCCCACGCTCTTACTGGTGGTATTTGTATTTAGTACGACGTTTTTTGGACAGGCTAAGAATGCTGTAGTTGGGAAGGTATTTTTCTGTCCTTTCTGGTTTGTACTCTACCATATACTAAGAGGTGCGTATGATGACGCCTTCTGTAGTGTTGCAGTGTTCAGTTAATTTTTATGTAAATTATAAATCTGAAGTTTATATAAAAAGAACTGATAAGCCCTTAACCTAAACTGTTTTGACAAGTAAAAGTTAAACCAGGTTATCTTATCAAAAACCCAAAATGCAATCAAAAGGATGAAACTCCCAAGATCCCAGTTGCTACCGAACTTGTAAAAAAAGCCCATTTCATCTGATTTCAAATCTATTGGCATTTATCTTAATTGTTTCACAGAATTCTGAGAAATCTTTTTCAAGACTAAGTCCTGTTATAAGTCTGTCTACCTTAATTCAGACTGAAGAATTAACTTGCTTACAAAAAGTCTAACTCTGATTCTGTGTTTTCCCAGTACTTGCCCAAATCGCTCCCAACACAGATATATATAAGCCTTGTCCTGAAAAACAGACCTCTCAGATGACTGACTTTTTCGTAATGCTCTGGTTTAAACTATCTGTTGCTTATCTTGTATCTCTTAGACAGTTCTCATGAAAAGTAATGTGCAGACATTCTCAAGCTGTCTTTGGATGAGGGAGTGGCAGAACTGTGGTAGTACTTTGAAAAAAAAAAATGTTAACCAGCTATGGGCAAAGTATATTGATAAGAAGCACAACACGACATGCGAAACCACTTGAACTCAACTTCAGCATCATTAATATGAATGGTTCTGCATTGAATCACAGAGTACCCCTACTCCTACCCAATTGGCAGCATCTTCGCTCCTCACATGGAAACCATCACAGAATCACAGAATGATATGGGGTTGGAAGGGACCTCTGGAGGTCGTCTAGTCCAACCCACCTGCCAAAGCAGGTCTGCCTAAAGTAGGTTGCACAGGAATTTGTCCAGGCGGGTTTTGAATGTCTCCAGAGACAAGGACTCCACCACCTCTCTGGGCAGCCTGTTCCAGTGCTCTGCCACCCTCAAAGTGAAGAAGTTCCTTCTCATGTCTAGGTGGAACTTCTTATGTACAAGTTTGTGCCTGTTTCTTCTTGTCCTGTCACTGGGCACTACTGAAAAAAGACTGGCCCTGCCCTCTTGACACCCACCCTTGAAGTATTTATCGGTGTTGATCAGATCCTCCCTCAATCTTCTCTTCTCCAGACTAAAAAGACCCAAGTCCCTGACCCTTTCCTCATAAGGGAGATGCTTTGTAGTCCTCTTCTGTACCCTCTCCAGCAGTTCCCTGCCCTTCTTGAACTGGACCCACTACTCCAGATGGGGCCTCACCAGGGCAGAGAGAGGAGGAGGATAACCTGTAGTGTTGTGTCCTGGTTTGAGGTAAAACGAGCCAATTTTCTGGTTTACAATTTTACTTTTTTGACTGACTTTCTTCCTACCCAAATCTGTGTTGTTAGGCTGGGGTTCTCATTTTCACCAGTCCTGTGTCATGCAGGCTATAAAACTTTAATACAGAAGACTGCAAAACAAGTTGTGTTTATTCTGCAGCTTACCTTTGTCATGTGGTAAAAACGAAACGAGGAGAAAAGTGTGTCACCCATATAGGGCTCCTCTCTCCTTCCTCTGGGAGCGCTTCTTCACAACACCCCAAATGCTGGACTCTTCAGGATGCTGCTCTAATCTCAAAAAAAAAGCCCCTGTCTTTCACAAGTGAGTCTTTTTTAACCTTTTCCTAATGAGTTCCCAAGTGCTTTTTGGCCACAGATATTAAAGCTTGTGTGTTTGCGATTTTCCCTGGCAAGCTGCCGTTCGTAAAGAGGATGTAGTGTTTTCTTGGTCCTTTGCCCAAAGTAATTTTGCAAGGAACTGTAACTGCATTTAGTACATGTCGTTCATTGGAGAGAAGTCATTGTAATTGCATTTGATCACAATCAGTTTATGGCTCTTTTATCATGTTTTCATGCTGCATATCTACTCAAACATCATAGCAAAACTTAATGGCTACTGTTTTACTTCTGCGTAAAACATTTTATGGCCTTTTTGTGCAGCAGACATCAGGTTTCAATCACCGTTGCCCCATAGAGAGAGAAAAAAGTTGGACGAAGAACTATCAAAAGTCCTTAACTACATAAAATTTTATTTCAGGTCAACGTCCCATAAAAGATATTAAATGTATTTTGTGGTATATTCTGCACGTTAACAATTTTAGAGGAGCTGCAATATTTTGGGGAAAGCAGTATGAAAGGGGGAAGTTAATTCACAGAAGATGTTTTACATTTGGGGTAGTTTTCCTTTGTAAAAGGATGGATTTGGATGTGAAAAATGCCTTAGTCACTTTCTCAGAACAACTTTTAAAAGCTCACCATAGCCTCTGCAGAATTCAGATTTCTGACCTTCTGCTGAGCTTTTTTAATCATTGCTTTAAATTTGTGGTGTTCCATTCATAAAACTCGGCACATTTCGTGTGCCTTAAATTATATCTTTTGCTGCCTGAGCACTGCCGAAGTTCCCAGCTGAAAAGTTTAATTAAAAGGGAAACTTTGACATGCTGCTGAGAAGATTAGTTCGCATTAGGATGGCGAGATAAAAGAAAATTTACTTCTAATCTAATTAACACCAATTAAAAGATGTAAAAGAATTTGCATCGGCCAATTGTTAATTATGCATCAGTTTGCTTTTCCTGTGACAAAAAAAAGCAAAACGTGACCCATTTTGTTTTAGGATACCCGTAGTGTGATGATATTGCCACAGTCATTTTTCATGCGAATTGCCTAAGATGGTAACACTTACTTTGCCTCATCCCGGTGCTTTAGTTTGTGCTCAGGATTTTAGTGGAAGGTTATTTCAGCTTAATTGGTCTGTAATTTGACAACTGTATGTAGGAATAATGATGGAAATACAAAAGCTTATTATGTGTGTATGTATGCTTCGTCTCCTTAAATGAACACATCTAATAGTTTGGAGGTGTTAGAGGGATACGCTTGGATAATTTTACGTATGTGTGTGTGTATTTACACATGCTTATATTTCTTTTGACTCGCATCATTTTTGAGATCATCTGGTAACGAATACGCTTTTATTCCATGCGCCGTGACTGTGCTTTTATGCAGGATGTGGTACTTTGGGAGGACAGGTGTGCTTAGTGAGCTTCCAGGTGGAAGGCTGAAGATATTTAATTGCTGTATGGCGGGCACTTGCTGTGAGTTTAAAATGTTCTTTATTTTTTTTAATGTGCATTTGCTTTTTTCTGCTTTGGCTTTTGCAGATTTAAACATGAGTTGTCTAGTCCAATATAAAGAAAGGACTCAGGCAAGACTATGTTGTTTACATTTTGCTAAGCACTTTATTTTTATTGAGGTTATCATATTACTAGGTGATTTTTTATGTAAGTAGCCTTTTTTGGTAACACCACCAAGTGAAAGGTTAGTTTACAACACTGGTTGCTGCTTGTGCCGTCAATAACTTGAAGATAAATTTAATACAAATTTCCTGAATTCATGTTGACCTTATCATCTTTTTTAACCCTTTTACTCGCTGTCTATCTGGACAGCTGATAGTGTAGACGTGGTTTGCCTTCTATGTGACAAGTCTAACGGGGTTATGAAGATGTCAGAGCTCTCAACAGCAAGGTTGTGTACTTCTCATAGCCAGCGACAGAGGAAAGGAGGTCTGAAACAGCGGTTCTGTCAACCCACTTTAGGAAAGTAATATGGAAATGGAATTTTATGGCCAAGTTTTATATTATGGGGACAAAAGAGGACAGGGATCGTGTCAAAGGGAATAGGAATATTTATGTGACAGTATTGCTTGCAATCAACTGGTATAGAGTTTTAACAATGTCTTAATTAAGAATCACCCTGAATTTGCTCATAATATTCAAAACCCTAAATAATTCTTTACCACTGTTAAAATGCATCAAGTAACTCTTCTGTATGTCTTCTTGTTCGTGTTATGCCTTGCTGTGCTGTTCTTTACGCTTTATACTATCTTTTGTGAAAAGCCGTCACAAAGGTTCTTTCTAAAGAAAACAAACCAGGAGCTAGAACATTAAGAGTACATTATATATTTGACCAATCACTTTTATAAAGTCTGATGCAAGTCTTTAATCTGAGATCCTTGGAGAATGCTTTAGTTTTTAATATTTCTATGACCTTCTCCAGGGGACTGAAAAATTACTTTGAAGTATCAAAGTGGTGCATGGAGTTTTAGCTGTGTGATTCCCATTAAAGTCAGTAGGAGCCAGGTAGCTAAAACTCAACACAACTATGAAAACATACTCCATGTGCAGTGTTAAGTAGTAAAGCAATTCTGTGACATGGCAGTGACATTTTACTGCATTTGCTGGCTTTATAGATCCACTCAAGGCTTGTATTTTTACTGGAGTTTTACTGTTCAGTGAAAATAATAAAAGAATATTCAAAAGCAGGTGTAGTCTATTCTAGTAAAAGGCACAGCTGCCAGGAAAAGCTGGCAGCTCACATCTATTTTTAATGTAACACGGCAAAAGCTGTTTTGCAAACTCTGAGCTCATCACCTGCATGCTGGTCGTACTCTTAACATTTGTTCAAGGTGCCCGAAAATACTTTGCATGCTTTCAGCCCATGGCCAAAATCAGCCCTCAGTGACCAAAGATCAGGGGATGGAGATTTCTTAGCTCAGCCATGCTCCCGTCCAAGGAGGAAGATGAGACAGTGCTTTCCAGAGGTACTGACAGGCAAAAGAGAAGCCTGATCTAATTGATACCATTTCTTTCAATCTGAAATACCTTTACCTTTGGCAAATGCATCTACTGAATGGGCACTCAGTCTTTGAACATCAGCAAAGGCAGAGAGATCTGGGGGGTTTGTTTTTTCCGTGCTTTTTATTCAGTGTCAGGGTTGTGAGAACCTCTAAGAGGGCAAAATGTTTTTATTTGATGTTGCTTCACCTATGAACCGAGAGGACGAGACTTTCAATGGGGAGTCCAGTCATTTGTATTTAGAGATTGCCCTGAGGATTTGTGCTGGATAGGTCTTGAAGAAATCTGTCACCATATCTTAATTAAACATTGTCACCAGCTTCCAGGAGCATGCCTTTACTTTCAGCTCATGGCAGTAAGATTTTTAGTTTTGTCTGTCAAAGATTTCCGTATATTGTATTTTATATGACCTCCTCATTATTCTCCAAGCCCTGCTGCAATAAGTTTTACCCTCTACAAAATCTATATATATGCTTTTGTATTGACCATGATAATCTGCCCTACAGCTTTTCTAGCAAAGGCAACCCATAAAATCAGAGGTGTTGGTCATCCTCATTAACAGCCTTTCAGCTCTTGTGGATGCTTCCTAGCTGTAGTGTTTTTCTGACTGAAAGCAGCTATTTTTTACAGAAGACCTCTGGTCCAGACAAATTTACACCAAATAAGTTGCCCAGAATGTGAAAAAATAGTATCTTCTGCAGACAGCTAATTAATTTCTTTTTGAATGACAGAGAAGTTTCTGTATCAATTTTTCTGAAAGAGCGAGGGAAGTCTGATTTATAATATTGAGGGAGGAAAAAAATGCAGTGGTATCTCCATTCAGTCATGTCCTAAGGTACAATTATGTAGAGGCTTGACTCAAAAAACTAAATTGCCATTTTCCAAAAGAAAATGGGGGTTTTTTTTGCCTCTGGAACTGCATGCAGAAATTCATAGGACTGTCATACACCAGGGATGAGTTAAAATAATTGAGAAATGAGACCGTCACAATCTTTAAGCAAAACTCAGTTCCAGGTTTTCCTTCCAAGGTCATCTTTTCTTTGTCCACTACTTCACAAGAAGAGCAGGTATTGAGAGGAGCTGGCAATCAGAGCTCCATTCACCTCCTCAAACTTGGCCTTTGTCCAGTTTGAAGCACCTTTGGAACCAGCGCATCTCCTTTGTATCCTTCTGCCCCAAACCAAAACATCCTCTAAAAAAGTCACAACACAATCAAGTTGTTAAGCATCTATGACATTTCATGCAGGATAAGTCAGCTGTTCTACTCATCTCACCTAAAATCAGAAAGGGGGATTTAAAGCTTCCAAGTCTTATATTTCACAACAACGTGCAGTAGCCACGTGACAATCTGAAGAGCCTTCTGATAGCATCCCTACCTGGGCTTGCCATGTCCTCCCAAGCAAGGACCAGAGCTGTCTACCAGTGCTGCTGGCTGGGACGTGCTCCTCAGTGCACCACAGATGTAGTTTCTCAGAGGTGTCCTTCAACTACTCCAGAATTTTGGGGCCTGAGTTCATCTTCAACTGACTTGACCTGCTAAGAAGCCTACAAGACTCAAAAGATAAATCTAGTCATTAATATATGACTACAGCTTCTTGATATGGCCAATGATATGCTGACATTTACATCTTCACCCCAAAGTTGTGAAATGCACATAATGCATCACGTTACTTCAATAATGCTGCAATAATAATAAAAAAAATGCTGCAACTTTTATGCAACTGGGAAAGTGTATTTATAGTGTTCAAGTTATAGCGTATCACATTTTATAGCATCAAGTGTTCCGTCATTAACGTGATCATTTCAGTCTTTCTCAAGCTGACTGAGAAATTTCCATAATTAAATAACAAGGAAAGATAGCAGGTAGTGTCCATAGACTAAAGTATACTTAATCCCCAAATTTTTATTGTGCAAGTCTCAGTGCAGTTTGCCAGGAGCCAAAGTGCTACACCAGGTTTTCAGAGAAAAGTAATGGCAAATCATCTGTAATATGGGCATATAGCTCCCAGAATCTACAGGCTTCAGCATATAAAATGACCCAAGCACAGATTGCAGAGCTAAAAAAATCCATATCGAAGAGAGGTTTTGCTGCACTTCTGTTTCAAAACAGTGCACTGCATTTGGGTGTCATAGGCTTGACTTCTTTGGGTCCGTAATTTATAAGAATTAGATTTCTTGAGCTGCTTTGATTTTTTTTTTCCAGTGCCACTTTGAAACCTTTTGAGAAGGCCATATTTATAAAATACTGACCTGTACTTTAGATCCAGGTACAAGGCCAAGGACTTGCTCAGTTTTCCTCCTCTGCTGTCCCATGCATGTTTGTACTGACCTGTTGGGAAACGTATAGTGATATTTATAGGTATATGACAATAGAGTAACTTTTCTCAGACAGTTAATCCAAAATGACATTTCTGTAATTTTTAACAACACAGTGATGTTTGTGCATACGTATTTGCATATTTAATTAAATTACTAGAAAATTCTTACCCTTGATTTGTGATACATAGCAAACATGTCTGAATAACAGAAGAAATAATAGTATAATTACATTAGCTTTATTAGACTTTTCAGGTTTAAAGATGTCACTTGATTATGATTCTGTTTAATAGATTATGATTTTATTATTTCTCTTTAATTGAGAAATATTTGGAAGACTGCAGAAACTGAAACGAATTTTCATTACATACCTGGTCAGGGACCAGGCTAAATGATTCATTAAGCAGTTTGGAAAAAAAAAATAAAAATACCACTCATTGAAGACTTGTTAAGTCGTGTGAGAATATGCATTAAATGCTTATCTCTCCTGTGGGTATGTAGGTATCAGCTACTTGGTTTACTGTGTGAGGTTTAATGCTTTTCTTCTAATTTCTAATGAACTTTACCACCAGACTACTTGATCATGACTAAGCCTATGAACAATGCAAATGGAATTGCCCCCTGATGGTGAGGAATGGGGCCCAGATGGCCCTTAAAAGGTGATAATTAGGAAATATAGCATATCTGAGTAGCTAGAAAGGGAGAAATTTGTTGAAGACAGTCAATCTGTTTGAAGCAATGGTCTTTCCCTTAATTATATAGATTTTCATTTAAGGCTGCTTTAAAGTAAATTTTCCCAGAAAATTTTATTTGCAACTGGAAACTAGAAACCACTGCTTCTGCTTCTCCCTGTTTTAAATTCTCCGCGGAACCTTTTTGTCTCATGTTGTCTTCAAAATATGAGTGACAGGCTGGCTGTGTACATTCTGGCAGTATTTTGGGTTGTAGGTATTCTGCTGCTATAAATGGCAACAAAACGAGAAGCACCAGATACAGATATTGGTGTGTTGTAAAACATATGTATTACCAGAAGTCAACTGTAAACTCTGCTGGATGAGGATTTGCTTGCTTCTAGAAAGATTTGTCACTGTTTTGAGAGTTTCATTGCCTTTTGGGGCTTTCATAAAGTTCAGACTTTTATTTCTCTATTTAACTTTATAACTTTATTAAAACACTGCGATTTGGAAATATATTGTTGCTTTATATTATAGCTCAGATGCTAATGAAATAGAACCACAGGTCATTTAAGGCTTTCTATTGTAGCTCTCTTTTTACAGCTGCCTTGTGAAACGAGTTTTTATGTTGACTGTATTTTCTGTGCTGTGAGGAAAATGCTGCTGGGAGAAGGGCATCCATTTTCCTTCTGGGGGGATATTCTGGGGAAAAGAGAAAACTCACTGGTAAATCCACTACTACTAATTTTGTAAATTCAGTAAACTCTGTGCCTGAGAATGCAGTGACTCAAGCACACATCCTAATTTCAGAGGACAGGTAAATAGATATAAAGGTAGAGACATATCACAGGTAGGGACATATCAAGAATTAATGTTTTGAACATGAAATCTTGACTTGAATTCAGGTGTTGAATCATAGAATCATAGAATGGTTAGAGTTGGAAGGGACCTTAAAGATCATCAAGTTCCAACTCCCCTGCCATATGCAGGGACACCTCTCCCTAGAGCAGGTTGCTCAAAGCCCCATCCAGCCTGGCCTTGAACACTTCCAGGGATGGGGCATCCACAACTTCTCTGGGCAACCTGTTCCAGTGCCTCACCACCCTCACAGGAAAGAACTTCTTCCTAATATCTAATAATGCGAGCCTGTGACAAATATTTAGCAGTAAAACCTGTTGGGAAGGCCTGCTTGTCTCAAGCTGACGTCAGATTCACCATGTCAGAAATCATTCTCCAAAACAGAGGCGTATCCTGCAGGCTGGGTTTTCTTGCTGTGGGAGAGGACAGGCTTGCTGACAAAATAGTGAAGGTCCTCCAGGAAGATTATTTTGTTCCCTAGAATACTTAATTCTGTCTCATATTCTCTCCCTTAGGAAATGGTACCATGTTATTACCCTGTCACATTGAAATGGAAATACAGGGCTCAGCAGTCACTGTATTGCCGGGGCCCAAAAGTGCTCTGATCATCATTGCCTACGTTAACCTCCACCTTAGGTTACGTATTGCCCTCTGTTTCTAAATGCATTTTCCTCTGCTTCTCGTTGGCTGAATTGGGATCATCAAAAGGTCAAGTTTCTAGATCTTGAAATATCAGCGCGTTGCTGGTTTCTCTTCTGCTGGACCATCCTCTTCTCACGAGGAACCAAAAAACGGTGGTAACAGAAAGCCAGCCTACTGAGAGGGAAGCTGCAGGAAAAACGTATTTTCCCACAATTTCTTTTGATTTTCTCTCTACCAAGTGTAAGGTACTCCAGTGCATCAAATGATATCTGTATTGGGTTCTGACTTCTGTGTCTAGAAGTCTTATTGCAGTATGTAAAAATAATTCCAAGACTTTGAGTACGCTTGTAGCACCTTGTTTGATGATGCAGATAATGTTAAATAGTAGTATTAATATGAAGTGAAATTAAAAAAGAGTGTCTTGTCAGTTTGCTTTAGGTTAATTCTGACATTATTGTAATACATCCATAAATTGTTCCTCAGGCTGATAACAGTTTGACCTTTCTGATAATTATCTTTTTTTAATGAAAAGTTTTGAAGCAAGAAAGCAATGTTTGTGAAACTATTTCACATCTTTTAGGAGAGTCTTAAAGCTACTAGAAATTACAAGGAAAATACTCTAAGTTGTTAAGAATAGCTTATAGTTGCTAATAATATTTAAGTTGAAGCTAATATAGTTTTAGGAGATGTGTAACTGCTGAAGTGGCAAAAAAGTACCAGCCATAAGTATGGGGGGTGGAATAATATATAGACATAGCAGATTTCCTCTTCCCTGCCTCCCATGTTACAGCATACTGTAAATAAGAGCATAACTTCAGCAAAACCTGTGGGATTCACAATGTGCCTGGTCCAGGAGTGGTCTGGATGCAGACCTCACTGACTGGTGTTCATGTCTACAGCCAGTTCCAGTTTGCAAGTGAGAGCAGTCATGGTGAGAATTACCTGTGGCCCTCACGTAATTTATAAGGTTTTGAGCACTCCGATAGTGCTGCACATTTGAATAAAAGCACTTTAGTAAATACAGAAAAGGAGCTGTGCTTCTTCATCCCAGTCATGAGGAGTTTTCTGCATACTCAGCTTTATGCCCATCCGAAGCAACCAGGACATCTGAGTGGATGGAGTTAGAGGTGTGTAAATGGAAATCAAAGGAGACAGGTGGTTGATGTTTGCATGTAAGAAGTTAGTTGCCTGTTTATTTGGTCCAGGAGCAACTTTCCATTTGATAAGACATGTGTGTATTTTGAGCCCCTCATTATTGGAAGGCCATTAAAGTGCTGGAGGATGTCCAGAGAAGGGCAACAAAGCTGGTGAGGGGTCTGGAGAACAAGTCTTACAAGGAATGGCTGAAGAAGCTGGGGTTGTTTAGTCTGGAGAAAAGGAGGCTGATGGGAGACCTTATCACCACAACTACCTGAAAGGAGGTTGTAGCAAGATGGGAGTCAGTATCTTCTCCCAAGTAACAAGTGATAGGACAAGAGCAAATGGCCTCAATTTGCGTCAGGGGAGGTTTGGGTTGTATATCAGGAAAAATTTCTTCACTGAAAGGGTTGTCAAGCATTGGAGCAGGCTGCCCAAGGAAGTGTTTGAGTCACCATCCTTGGAGATATTTAAAAGACAGGTAGATGTGGTGCTGAGGGATAAGGTTTGGTGGTAACTTGGCAGTGCTAAGTTTGGACTCGATGATCCTAAAGATCTCTTCCAACCAAAACAATTCTATGATTCTGTCTGTGATTTTGTGTGTCTTCCAGGAGGCTCCCAACTTTCCTTCCTTCTCTGCACCTGTGATGCCTGCTCCAGGCAGTTGTGCCCCCTTCCCTGCCCTAAGGCTTTGCTGCCATCCCATTACATCTTCCAAGTGCTGCGTTTATTTTTTTCTGGTTATTGTAAGCCAAATAGGCAAATTTCATCTGCCAAGCACAATTGGGGTGCTACAGTGTTTCCATAGGGTCAACATTTTGGGTTCCCTTCTGCTTTGAATGGAATAATTGGATTTATTCTGCTGCTCTTTCGCTGTTGTTTCTTAA
>VXBW01003113.1:143587-156713 GCA_013400375.1 Thinocorus orbignyianus | reverse complement strand
AAAAAAAAAAGATACTCTTTCTTACTCTTCCTCTTGTTTGTTATTCAAAAAGGGTGGTTTCAGTCTCTATCCATCCCAGCCTACCAAAAGCCTTCCAGAACGTTCTATATTCTGTCATTTTACAAGTAATTTATTGCAAGTTTAATTTTACAGGGGAGGAAGGAGAAGACAGAGGTTGAGGGTTACTGCATGGTGCTCTGATGCGATTCAGTGTGCTTGTTCTGTTTATTATAATTGATTGGGAATGGTTAAAGTACCTAACAGCTGCCCACTATATTGTGCTGATATTTATATGGTACTTTTATATTCTGTCTGAAACCATAAGCACAAAGGGTTTCTAAAGAATTAATATTAAACTTGCTTGTAAAATTCCAAGGTTTATAGCACTATTCCTTCAGTGCAGAGCTGTTTGGTTTATATGGGTGGATGCTACTTAACTCTGTGTGATGCTTTTCCATGCTTCTCTCACACAGAAAAACTCTTAAGTTTTGAAAAGTTTGAAACCTTTTATCTTACTGAGACAAGCCGACCATCTTTTTGTAAGGAAGTTATTTTGAAAGTCGATGACACATACACATGCAAGATTAAGGTGGGGTAGATATCCTGAAGTACTTTAAATCACTCAGGCAACCAGTGGCCACTTTTCCTTGGCACTTGAAACCTTTTTGTTTAGGATTAACCCCTTAGTAGCTTGCTTCTTTTCTGTTTCAAACAGCCTAAGGGGTGATCCAGGAGAGGATGCTGGTGCAAACTGGCTCCGGACGATTTCCCCTTTATCCAACGACCACACTTGCCATGGGGTGGGACTCAGATGTGCTGTCTCCAAAGATGAATTTATGATTTCATGTGTTTTACACCCAACCCTGGATCTGCGACTCCCAGTTTCCTGCTGCACTAATACAACCCCACCTCTGGGTGGGGTAAACTGCAAGTCCTTTATTTCTTTGTGAGCCTGTGACCATCACAATGCTTCCTGCCATCCATCCAACCGTGTTGACCTGTTGCTAAAGGGGCACCATAAGCTGGAGGAAAACCTGTAGCTTTTTCTAGGTGTTGGCAAACTGGAATGTCTCAAAGGTATCCTCTGGAGGTTCCGCCACTACTACTGTGGTCGCTCCAATTTTAGCGGCTTCCCAGGAGCCACTGTATTTCAGTCCCATAAGTAACATTATCCTGGTGCCTTCTTATGCTCTGCACATATATTGAGCGTTAACTCAACTGGGAACATGCAAAAGCTGAGAACAGTTGGGATAAACTGAAGGGGTCAGGGGAAAGAGAGCAAGCGTATCAGTCCTGCATGGGTGGCTCTTCTAAGGGTAAAGGAGGTGTGATTTGAATTTTTTCTGAGCCCTTTCTGACTGCAGGAGGTGGTGGGGCTGTCCTGGCCATCTCCACCTCTGAGGAGGCTGGTCTTTCCCCAACTCACAGCCTCCTGGGACTAAATTAGTCCTACCTGGTGATATAACCCTAGTTCTACCTAGTGCTACCTGCCTCATTGTTGTGCCAGCTGGAGCATCTGGGTCTCTAGTTTCTTTCCTGAATAAGGTTTTAATGAATCTCCACCTGCTAAAACCCAGAAGGTTTTAACACATATAACAGTAATAATACTGCTAAAAGTATTCTGGGTTTGAACTGTGGGGTTCCCATGTTTCCAAGCTTTTCTCTGCAATCAGCCAGTCTTGAGATTTACCCTTTTTTTAAAAAAATTGTCATGTAGGTCTATGACTCTCCAAAAGAAAGTGTGAACACCAGACAGCGTACCATGGTTTGTAATGCTGATAAATCCCAAGGGCACAGTTAGCAAACTGAATGTTGACAAAAACGAGAAGAGGCAAATGCCCCTATGAGTATGGTTATTTGTGCCTGTTTTCTTTTCATGGGCTGGATTTAGCTTTAATGAATGCACCAGTGTGCCAGGAGCATCAGAGGCGCTCCCTGCCCCTTCCCACCCCTCCCACCCCCAGTCCGGATGTTATTACACAATGTTAAGCATATTCTTTCCTGGACATTTACAAAAGAATAGGAAGATTACCTTATTTTCATGTCTATAGCCTGCATCACAGATAACTTGTGCCCTGTTAGAAGTACTTAATACTTGAAAATAAGGCTGTGGTTAATCTGCACCCGCAGAAAACCTGTATTAAATAAAGAGGCAGAAGCAGGGTAGGATTAGCAAGAGGAAGAACTAATTGGTCACACTGAAGGAGCTCTTGGGCGGGTGCAAGAAGAGTAAACTCCCCAACACATGCATTCTCCTTAGTTTGTTTTGGTTTGTATGTGAACAGCTAACCTATGGATCGCATACATGGAAACAGGAGACTAGGAATTCGCACTTTGGGAAAGGAGCAAAGCTGCCTGCCTTAGCACTGTGCTCCGTAGTGGGATATAAGGATTGTCTTCACTTTGCAAAGCAGTTTTGAGTTCAGGTAGCTAATATACAACTGCTGCGCTCAGGTAAAAACACAGTGAAGACCAGGCACTTGGGTTTTGTTCTGAGGTCGTACCCTGACTCTGCATGGAGTTAACCTCCTGATAAAAATGAGTGCCTAGTTTCCACTGTCTTTCTACCTGCCAGTATCTGCCATGCACAAGTTATTCCAGTGGGGAAAAAAAAAAAAAAAAAAAAAAAAAAAAAAAAAAGGAAAAAAGAGAAAAAAACCAACTGCTTTTTTATCAGGGAGAAGCCTGAGGCGGTGGAATCCTCAGACTTACAAAAAATATAAATGACCGGGCTTTGATTCCTGCAGAAGGTTTAAGGCTGATTATTTTAAGAACCGTTGAAACCTGAAGCAGCAGCCCTCTGATTACAGTCCTAGTCTGTATTTGACATAGTGCAGTAATGATTTCTAACATCTATTTTAGTTTGGATTTAGAGAGAGGGAGCCAACCTACATTGAAGTATATTACCATGCTCTGACTTGTGAGCATTGTGTAGGAGGTTTAAGTCAGATTATTTTAAGAACTCAACAAGCCTGAAACAGCATTTTTATGATTATAGCTTTTTTCCCCCCCATCCTTTCCACCCAGAGCAGTAGTGAATTCTAACATCTCTTTTAGCTGGCTTTAGAGCTGGAGCCAGCCTACACTGAATTGGCCTCTTTTGATGCTACAGTATTGACTGAGGGGAGGGACAGATGGAACAAAAATCCTAATTGCCCAAACTTACAAAAGGTTCCCAGCAGCAGCCATCACAAAAGAAATGTTAATGCAGTAAAAGGTAAATGGAAGGAAGCTAAACCCAACTTGTGGACAATTCAAAACCTACATCAATTTATTTTAAACTGCTTCCTGCAGTTTGTGAACACCTTCCTTGTCATAGTAGAATTATATTTGTTTTAACATTAGTCACTGCTCTGCAGAAGTCTTACCGTGCTTCTGCAATTTGTAAAGTAAACTGGAAAATGTCATCTGGCATGAGGAACAAATGACTTCCTATGGTCCAGGGCCAATGCTCTTGAAGTTATTTGTTGCAAATGGTCAACTTCCCCTTCATAGTCTTCGCAGCTGCAGCTGAACACTATCTTTTCTGGCAGTAAGAGTTGAGGGTATCTGCAAGTACAACAGATGGCAGTAGCATTTTGATGCTTCAGCCATAAAATGAGAGGGCAAAGTGTCATTCTCCATCCATCCGTCCATCCATCCGCAGTTCTATCTCACCTTAATTCTGTTAACATGTCATTCATCACATTTCTATTTCCCATGTTTTCTGTTCCATTTCCATTTTCTGATGCACTTACCTTATGTCTGCCTTTTTAAATACAGCTCCTGTGGATGAAGTTGCAATGAATTATGAGCATCCTGTAAACTGAAAAGTGCTTTGCAAGAAGCCTGTCCCCCTGTCCATGCCATGAAAAACTCCCACTCATTAAACAGATTTTAAGAGTTATTTTCTTTGACTGATCATCATTACCTTTTCTAATAATGGGTACAGCTGAGGACTGTTTTGCCAGTTCTTAGACTTCCAAACTAGGCATTAATTCAAGATATGACTTTAAAATGCTTTTTGCTGGAGTGTAAAGAATCTCTAATCACAGAGCAAGCCCCCTTATGTTAGACCAAATATTTACTATTTGGGAAGATATGGGAAGATTACTATTTGGGAAGATGAAGAGATGTCAGTCATAAGTACTTAACATGCCATTTTCTTAACTTTTGTTTGGGGTAATTTTCGTAGGCTGTTTGGAGTCCAGTGTTTCATGGCTGATGAATACATACAATTACACTCTTAGGAGAAGCAAATAAAGTTGTCTATTAAAATTAAAGGAAGCTGGGAACTGGTCCATATGTAGCACAGAACATTTTCATTTTTTCCACCCTTTAAATCAAAATCATTAACAATAAGTTTATAAGGACCATGCTTGGAAGCTAAATCCCACCACAACCGGCTCAGTACCTTATTGAATTTGGCAGTCGGGTTCCTCCCCTTGCCTTATTATGGCTGCACACCAGCAAAGTCTCTCATGTGGACAAGAGCTGCAGAGGACAAAGCCCTCAGCCAGTGGGCAAGGAAGAAGAAAGTGATTTTTGCAAGTGTGTATTTTAATCAGAAACTTTCTTAGATGCTTAAAGGACTCTGCCATCATGATAGCTTTGTAATGAAAAGTGCACCTCTTGGATGCAACTGTAAACTGTATTTGTTCAGCCATGGGGTCATTTTCAGTGAGCTGGTTGGTGACTCCCCACTCTGCTCCCAGGAGGAGGCAATCAGGATCTCAGGGCTGAAGTAAGAGATGCCTTTGCTAGTTATCAGTGTAAGCGTGCTTACATGGGCATACATGAACGGTGGCCTGCAATGCTTATATTGCACAAAAACACCTGAAGTTATCTATATAGTTTGACATCGTTCCATGCAACTGCATTGTCCCGTATTTTTTTGGAAAAAACTATGGAATTTATGAGTGCCAAAGTCTGATGATGCAGGGATGTTCTCTAGGGCTTACCTGTGGCAACATTACCAGTAATAAAAGTGCTAAGCAATATAGTTTCCAGAAATTCCTGCAGAAAACTCTGCAGCAGCTTTCTGCAGGGTTCCCTCCCTCCCTCCCTCTCTCCCTCCATGCTGAGGTGCAGTTGGCATTTGCTGCTTTCAGTTTCACCTCATTGCTTCTAAGGCGGTTCCCCAAAAAGCCCCTCTCTGCCCACATTGCAAAATTGCTGTCCGTTTTGACCCAGAAAGCTTTGACAGAGCCACAGTCAGTCTCCACTTCCAACATTTGTCACCGTTGCTTTTGTTCTCGAGAACCTCTGGGTTTCCCTCTCCATCCCTACCATGGCCTCGCACAGGGCAGATACAGAGGGGTGCAGCCGCTGGTTTCCCCCGGTGCCGCTCCAGCTGGGTTCAGCAAGATTTAGCCTCTAATTATGAACTGTTTTTTCCCACCTCTGCCTGATTATTAACCCCTTCTTTGCCTGACACATGCACCACTGGCGGGAACGCTGCGAAAACACCTACCCAGGGTCCCTGGGGCTGCTGTATAACAGGGGGGTGTTAGCAGAAATTAGGCTCTGTCTCCCCTCCTCCCATTTCCCTTTCTGCCTCCTTTTGCCAGCCCCAAGTTTTATACAGAAACTTGGGTTCTCGCGAGCCCAATTATTTCTATCCTGTAGCCATCCACGACTGGGGGGCGCTTGGTCTCAGCGCCTGGCAGCAGTGTCGCTGGCTGGTCCCCTCCACGGTAACAATTCAAGGTCTGTATGTTTAGTTATAAAAGTCAAAGGTTAAGTGATGTGGGAATAAAATGTCACTTAATGCGACAGAAACGCGACAGAACTGAGCCCGCTGATGCTTGCCTTACTCCTGGGGTTTTCTTTTTGCTTGCAGGCTCGGTGTTAAGTAATTTTATTAACTGAGGAGGGGGGAAACATATTATTCGCTAACGTTTTTATCCTCGTTGCAAAATTTATTGCGTGTTGCTTCGTAAGCATTTGAAAGCGGCACGATTGGGGAGGCAATGAAAGTAAAAATGGAACATGTTGGTTTTTTTTCTTTTGGAGGTGTTATTTAAAACACTGTACAATTAGTCAAAAAGATTAATTGTTGCTTGTGGCTAAACAGATGATAAATTTTAAAATGATATTATTACAGTGTGTCAGCATAAAAGCTCTGTGTCCCAAGTGTGTCGCCTTTTTATGTTTCTGTTGACAAGGTTCACGTTTTATAGCACACTACCAGAAAGTGTTGACACATATTCAGATCACTGATTAAATGTTTTAAAAACGTGCCACTCAGAAACTAACCCTGATGGTCTTGGAGACAAGCATTTTAGGAGTCTGAATGCATTTCCCTTCATCAGTTAGGCTGTAGCACAGTGAGCAGTATTAATTAACAATATTTTTTTTTTAATTTTGGTACATTACTATTTTAAGAACAGAGCTATTTATAATATATTTTCAGGCACATATTTTTGTCATTGTCTGGTTTAAAAATTGAATGTTAAATAGTTACTTAGAAGGCTACTTAGGCACTGAAATGAGGAAAGAAAATCATCTTTCTCATGTAGGATTTTGTGGAGGTGTTTTTCAGTTCTGAGCTTTTTTTTCTTCTGCTCATTCTTCACACTAGTTTGTCTGTCTTGAGCCCATCAGATGATGTTAAAAAGTACAAGTCAACGTCTGTAATTTTGAGCTGGAGATTCTCTCGTTATTTTGGAGATTTCACTCATGACTTTGTTCCAAGGCCTGCAATCTGATCTGCCACCTCAGAGGTTTTCCCATCCATGGAGTTGCCTGGAAGTGGGCAAGCTCCACTGTTCAGGCTTTTTATCGACTCGTCTTACAGGTTGCTGGGCAGTTCCCATTCCTACTGCTTTCACAGAAGGGCTGCTTCTTCCCACAGAAGAGTCATAGGATAGAAAGCAAAACCAGTCCTGAAAGCATAGGCTGGGACCCAGATGTTTCCTCTCCCAGCTCTGCTTTTTGCAAATTCAGGCTTCTTTAGGTAGTTTCTGCCCCCATCTGTTTTCCCTTCTTGGAAACCCAGGGATAAGCCTGCTTGGCTGTTAAAGTCCCTCTTGTGGGTCATCGTGTGTTTGAGCCTGCTGAGCCTGAGCCTAGGTGAGAACCACAGCTCTCGCTCTGGGCAGCTGTTGCTGGGTAGCTTCTTCAGCACCTATCCTTCGAAAGATTAACTCTCATTAGAAAAACATTGCTTTTCATTGGAGATATGCTGTGAGGCTCAACTGGGTGGTTTTGGGGTTTTTTTTGGTTTCTTTTTTTTTTTTTTTTAGAGAGAAGGCATTACTGAAATATGAAACATGCCATCTATTAGTGCACTTTTTCAGTGTTTGCCACTCCAGTTCTGAATGGAGCGGTAATATTTCTGGAGTGAAAAGGTTAGTGAAGTAAGAAAACCTAGTTGACAAATTATCTTACTATTTCATGGTATAGGAATACACAGTGAACATATCTGTGATTATGTCATCTCTTGGTTCAGGGGTTGAGTATATTGTGCCTATTAAACTCTATTTTTATTATGAGTGCCATCTGTATTCTGTTTCTTTGTCTTGCAAGGAAATATTCAGAAATATTTTCCTTTTGAAAAACACCACTAAAATTTTGTGCATACGAGGAAGCTGACGAGCTGAGTGGAGAAGAAATTTTTAATTGTACTATTTAAAGTCCTTTTTATGCTTCGTTTCCAAAAAAAAATCTTTCAACATAAAAAATAGGTGGGGCTTCAACTTCAGTTTCTAGTGAAAACTCTCTATAAACATTTTTACTTTTTTTTTTTTTTTTTCTTAAGGAGACATCCTTCATTCAGTCTTTAGGAATTGAAATAACCTGTTGTGGGAGAATAAGACCTGCTCTCACATCTGTAAGACCTGGAAAGCATCAAATATATGCTCAAGTAGAGAGATGGAAGAGTGCTATAATTTCACTTCTGCTCTTGAGATGATGTTGACCCACCTCTAGTTTGCCTTCCCTGTTACGGCACCGAGGAGCACATTTCTAGTAGCTGGACTGTGAAACAAGCCTGTGGTGCCATGGTGCAGTCACACGTGCAGCAGATCCCTCTGGCCACCGTGTCACCTAATAGCCACCATTCTTGTTTGGCTTCTGCCTTCTGGGGGCTACCACCCTTCTGTTTGTCCTGTCTGCCAGAGGGAAAGGTGATACAGCTCATAAAACCCAGGGTGGGAGGTGTGTATTAAAGAGAGAGAAATCATGATTTTCCTCAGGAAGGTAGTTCAACCCATCCCTGAGACAGCAGTGATGAATCATTCCATGGGGAGCTGCCTCTATCTCTACAGGCTGCCTAAAGGAAACAGATAACTCACGTAGGCTTGAGACCTAATATGTAGTTGGCTGAAGAACTTTAAAAGGCAGACAGGTGAAATCCTGGCTCTGTTAAGTCAGTGACTTTTTTATTTCATTGAATTCAGCAGTTCCGAGCTAATTTACCCAGGGTGCTCTAGAAAATCCCACTCTGTCAGTTGAGTAAATGGCCAAGCACGGGGCACCTGGAGCTGAACCTCCCGTTCGGTGAAGTGACACATGCAACAGAGAAGTGCTGGATTGGTGGCCTCAGACTGGGGTTTTCAGATCAACAAGGAAGCATTACCTTGGCGTTTGCTTAATTTATATTTTTGAAAATTGAAATACCTTCTGAGCACTAACAAATGGAGCCATCACGGTGCTAGCAGACATGAAAATGCATCCATCGCCCCACTTACACTACAAAAAAAGCCGGCACCCAAACTCCCAGTTGGGTATTATTTCCTGGATTTACTACAAAAAGAACAATGCATGTTTATTAAAAACAGAGTGGCTTTTAGCAGCAGCAGTAGCGCCGCGCACAATACACCAAAGCACAACGGGGGCCTTCTCCCAGCAATTGATGTGGAGGAGACCTTTGGCAGAGCAATATGGAAATTCGCGTTCAGGGGCTTGATTAATTTGGAGTTTGGAAGCCACCTTCCCGAGATGGATGACAGTGGCTTATTAAATAAATAAATAAGGAGCAAGCTGAAGTCGCGCCGGCGTTATAGCATCAGATTTATGTCATCTGCGCCGGCAGAAAAGGCCTTTGTGGCCGCTATTGTTCGGGCTGTCAGCGGAGGCCTTGGCAGCGGCCTTTTGTCAGGGCTTGTGTCGGGGGTAATAACGGGGAAGATGACGGCGGTTGGTCCGTTTGATGTAACCCGGTTTTATGGATGCCAGAGTTGGCATCCCCACACGCGGGCGGAAGAAAATAAGCGTGCCGGGGCGCCGGGCCCGTCTGCCCTCGGCTCCCCTCTCCCATGGCCGGATTGGGGGGGACGCCGCCACAGGGTCCCTGGGGCTCTGCTCTGGCGTGGGTCAGGGGAGGAAAGGCTAAAAAGAAGAGGGGTCCCACCACCACGGGTCCCTCCTTCCCCCTCGGCACGGGTCCAGGGCTCGGGAGCCCGCATAGATCCCGTGGGAGCGTCAGAAGCAATTGGCAAAGTTCGGAGAACGTGTGCCTAAAACTATTTGCAAGTAATTAAGAACTGTCTTGTACAAATCTGAGCATCATGGTATGTAATAATGATCTAGCACGTTCAGGGTAAAAGCAGAGAGGAACGTTAGGAAAAAAAAAAATCCCATGAGTTGCTATATGACATTTTTAGGGGGGTGGAGGGACCCTCATTTCACATCTTTGTAGGGGAAGCAGTCTGTAATCCCTGTGGTTTTTACTAAGATCTTCGCACTCCTTTTCTACGTGCTATTTTTATGTCATCATAAAAAGTAGAAGACTTTAAAATGGCAAAATTTTCTTTGGAGTGAGTGCTGTGCAATTCATTCTCTCTACAGAAAAATAAAAAAAAAGTTTATGCTGCTCATGTGCAAGTCACTAAGTTCTTCCACATTAATTATGTAAAGTAGAGAGAGCACCACAAATCACCAAAAAATGTAAGCATATTGACCTGAAGATGCGAGATTAAAAACAAAGAAGACTATTAGTTTGCCACTGACTCTGAGAGCAACCCAATTTTTATACCACAAAGCCAGTATTGTTGGGTGAAAGTTAAGGAATTATTGGTACCCACTGAGAGTGCCCATACAGTCTTAACTCTGTGGCTGCAGAAAAGTTTGCATGAAGACTGAACAGTTGCTTTTCACCTGGAGGCCTGAATTTCTGATTTGCAAGCAGCATATGAAAGTCATTTAAAATCTATTTAATGCAGAATTGAATAATAACAGGGAATTTATTATAAAGACTTCTTGAGCTGGTTTTTCTACCTTAGCATTCTTTCAGAGGTAAGTAACTAAAAGTGAATTGAGTTTGACACCAGTGAACTAAGTAACCGAATGAGAAAGACTCCTTATCTAGAACCTTTTTTTTTTTTTTTTTTTTGTAGAGAGAGGTGTTAGATAAAAGTCATCAAGTTTCCTACTTCCTTGTTTTGGGATTAAACTTTATACAGATATAAATTTTACAGCCCAAAAGTGAAAATACCTACAGTGGTTAAAAAACCCAAACAACAAAAATTTCATAGTAAACCTGGACAAACTTCTTCTCTGAGTGCATCTCATGTCACTGCTACCACCTAGATGCTACAGAGATTTGCCACGGTGGAATTACAACACAGGAGTTTGCTATAAAGTCCACCAGGAGGAATTTAATCTCATTTGCAATGGTACAAAAAACTGTATGATATGAAATGCATATAATACAAAATCTGTAAAGATACTGGTCATTATTTTGGACTATGTCCAAATTTTCAGTGTTTTTTGGAAATAGTGACATTGATTCTTTGTGTGTGCATGTACTGGATAATTTATTTTTCTTGAACCAATTTACTTGCTTTGAAATCACAAAGGGACCTGAATGTAGAAAAATAAATTTACTGGTTTCAAAAAAGTTAGTATTGTCTCATTAGCTAGATGTTGGGCCACTTTGCATGAGGATGCCAGAATAGTGTTGGATAAGATCAATGATGTTGCTAAGATTGCATGGTATTGATTTGGTAAGAACATAGGTCTGTAATAATTTCATTTAAGAAACTGCACATTCTGTTCACCTTTATGTGTGACTGGCTGAGTTCAGTGTTAGCAATGCTTTGCTTTAAAAATCTGTGTAGATTGGTAAAACAGAAGAACTGCAGTAAGCTGAGAAGGTCCATGCTACACGACATGTTCAAAATACAAAGGCTAAAAGTTATAAGTAGCCATAGTTTAAGTCTTGTAAATTCAGGTTACATATATTACTTTGAAACTTATTTCCTTACCATTACATAGAAAACATCATTGCATGACTTTAGATTAAATCTTGCACACACGCTCCATCGACTTCTTAAACTGGTTGATGGTTGCCTGAGTGCAATGAGAGTTTTGTTGTCAGCTTTGGTGAGGACAAGTTTTCATCCACAGTAACCTTCTAGAAACAGGAAATCCCATTTCCAAAAGGTTGTCTTCACTTTTACATTACTTCAGTTGATGAATTGAGAGCTTTGGATGTTTCAAAAGAAGCAGACCTTATTTTGCAGGATTTATCTACCCTGATCTATCTGTGCCAAAAAAATCCCAAACAAACCCAACAAACAAACCCAAAATTGTGCAGCATCTTTTGCTGTACATATGTGACTTGTCGTTATCTCTGGAACTTTTCTTTCATGTCCTCAGTTGCCAGTGTAAATTAATGTTAGACAGCATCTTTAGGTAGTATTCAAGGTGTTTTAAAGAAGTTATGGCAGGTATCGAGTGTAGGGCAACCTATTATGGTTTGGATTGACAGAAAATATAACATTAAAAAGATCAGCTGCTTCTTGGCATGAAACAAAGCACATATTTTCACCTTGCATAACTATCAAGAAAACTTTCTAACCCACTCAAATATCAGTCACACATCATTGCTGTAAACGTGAATATAGGCCAGCCTCTGCTTACCAATAGATGTTCAACACTTGCAGGATTTGGATATACCATTATCTGAAAGCCTTGTGATTATCATTGATTTTGCCATGTGTTCTCATAGGTAGAAAATGTACTTAAAGATGCTTCTCTTTAAATATGTACCAGAATTTAGCTAATGACATTTATTTATTTCTTATTCAGTCACAGAGAATGTTTTTATCAGAGCAATATTTTATCAGTAATCATGGGTATATGAGTTTCTAAAATGTTTTTCTTAGATAGAAAAATTAATTTTTGTTTTCTGTTCCAATAGTAACTGTATGGCTCTGGTGCCCTTCTATCAATCTTTTTATATCTACTTTTTTTTCTGTCTGACTGCATTTCCTTTTATACTGTTTCATTATGTAGGATTTACTCCTTTCTTATTTGCTTGTTCACTGTAAATAGTTCCAGTTGCATTTGTTGGGGGAGGGCAAGTATTTTTAGGTGAGGCTCTGGTCCACCGGTCCTGAGATCACCATAATAACCTTTCGCGGTGCATATTTTAGTTAAAGACTACATAATCAAGCTGCACTTACAGTGGGGTCAGGCATATATTCCAGGAAAATGAATTTGCCCTCAGTACTCATATGCAAAAAAGGAGCAAGGCTGTTACTTTGGTGTTTCCTTTATAGATCCCTGCACTCCTCTCTTCCAGGCCCATTCCGTTGAATTTTATTAGGAAGAAAAATTTAGCACCTACTAATGGGCGTTAAAATGTTTTTTTGTAGAACTGTATTACAGGTCCATCTTTTTAAGGGACTGGGAGCAAAATTAGATTCCCAAACTCTTTTTTGACTTACACATTAAGATACCTGAAGTCTCAAACAACCAAAAATTCATTAACAATGTCTGAGGAAGCAATGACTGCTGTAGGTGTATGTGCTGGCAAGTAAAATGTAATTCCAAATCAGAAAACTGGGCTTAAAACAATGTACTTAGAGATCTTTTTGCCACTGTTTCGTAAGATGCTGAAGTAGGGTTTTTTTTTCTTATTTCTGAGATAAGTTTCTGGATTCTAACCAGATCTCCCAAAAGAGAGTGAAAAACAGAAAATCTTTATGGAGTTTGCCCTGACCTATAAAAGCACTGCTCTGCAGGAGTTACAAATGGCTTTTTGGCTAAGTTCAGCAGCTGAAAGGGCCTCTACTTGTTTTGTCTCCAGCTCTGACAATAGCCATGGAGAAGAATGTCTTCTTTAAAAGTTCTGGGGATCAAGCTGAACCTTCAGCTGCTCGAGTTTCGGCTCTCCTCTTCCCTCAAAAAAAAAAAA
>VXBW01003113.1:35648-143581 GCA_013400375.1 Thinocorus orbignyianus | reverse complement strand
AAAAAAAAAAAAAAAGTGTATGTTAAAGGGCCTAATCCTGCTTCTATTGAAATCGATGTAACTTTGTCTCTTTTCAATATTATTTTTGGTAGGCTTCTCTTTTTGGGCTGCTCGAACTATGTTTTATGCTTTTAGGTTAAATCCAGGTTTCGTATTTTACAGTACGATATAAAAGCATCTAAGGAAAGGAGATGAGACTTCATTTCTGAAAAATGGTTCCAGTATGATAATAAGCAGTAGGAAGCTGATGTTTTCTACACAGTTGCAGATGGTGGGAACCATCCCATTCTTGTTTGCAAGCTTCTGTACCAGGATTATGGGCAACTGTCCCATAGCACTCAGGACCTGGCCCCAGCAGGCTGTCTGGGCACAGGTAAGTAAAACTGTTATTCCAAGAAATACCTGAGTTGTCAGCGGGTTTCCTTGTTTATTTCTTTAAAAAAGGAGTGCTCTGGGGTCCACCATCTTTCTGATATTCCAGTGCTACCCCACCTGCCCAGACAGTGAGAGCTGGACTCTGTCCTACCACTGGCTGGGTTCAAAAACCCCACTCCAAAAATGCCTCAGTTGTCTGGCCATTTGCTGTTTTGGTGCAGGATCTCATATTCCTACTGTTGAAGCTAAGCAAGAAATACCAACGGCCGTCTATACAGCCAAAATGTATGTATGCCTTGGCCTTCCCCAAAACAGCTGGTAGCCGGGAGAGCAGGATCTCTTGGACAGCTTGGGCAATAGGGGGGACCCAGGCTCCACTTCCCTGGGACATGCTCATAGACACAGTGACCTGTGCCTCCTTCTGTCCAGCCGTGTCTTAAGGCAAAGAAGCACCTTTGAAGGGGCTTGTCCTGGACTGCTGATGTTCTGCAGTGGGATGAGAACCCATCAGAGCACACTTTGTTTCTCCATCCCCAGTCCTCAGAAAGGGCTGCTGAGGATGGAGGACACTGCAATACAACAAGAAGGGTTAAAAGCCCTTCATTGCAATCATCTGAAGTCGCTAAGACAGAATCCTTGTGGATCTTTCAAATCGCAAATTGTTCGTAGTCAGTAAAGGGAGAGAGGTGCATCTGGAGGGCAGGTCCTCCAATCCAGAGATACTGAGATGCTTGCTAGGTGACTCGTTCTCTGGAAATACCTGATTCTCTTAGCTGATAGTAGGAATCACTTGCATGAGTCATGTTTTAGTTTGCCAGTGTGAGGTGGGATGAAAACTACTCCTGAACTGGGAAATTATTTAAACTGAAAAAGCCATGACACTGCTGAAAAGGTAGCAGTCCCAAAGCAGCTGAGAAAGCAGAAAAATCATTCTGCAGCCAAAGAATGGTCTTGTGGTTAGCTGATGCAAAGAAGAAAGAAAGATCCCAAAAGATGTGGATTTCTAAAGGACAGTACCTCTGAATATGTATTTGTGTGCTTGTAGAACTATTACAAAAATACTTGGTGTTTTGCAGAGGAATGTAAAACATTGAATTGACAAGTTCATATTAAAGACAGTTGGGAGATTATTATTACAAGCTATTAATGCCATCCTTGCTTTTCATTATTTGTATTTTCCATATGGAAAGGACCAGCAGGTATCTTCAGTGTAACACCGTCTAGTTTTTAGCTTAACGGGGGGAAAAGCTGACTTCCAAGAGATCCTGTAGCAACGACCATTTTGAGCTGTGGTGGTGTCTGCTGGATACAATGCAGTGTCATGTAGAAATGGTTAAATTACTTCTGAGTGAGCTAGCTCAGGAAGTCGGGGCAACGTAATTGCATTAAGTGCTCTACTCAAGCTAATGTTTCCTTCTGCTTGTACCCGGACAGCTTTGATATGTCTGATGGCATTACATGAGGTGTGTCAACTTGCCTAATGTGCAGGGTAATGCACCGTGCCTAAAGAATCATAGAATCATAGAATGGTTAGAGTTGGAAGGGACCTTAAAGATCATCAAGTTCCAACCCCCCTGCCATGTGCAGGGACACAAAGAAGGGGAAGGCCAACACAGGTGCCATGAAAAGAAGCAACTTGGTGCTCCTGACACTGCGTTATTAAACTCACTTTCCTGCTGCAGAGAAACATCACGTGTGTGTTGGCGGGTGCTGTATGAAATCCATATAATCTATTTCATATAATGTCAGGCATAAAGTAGGGCCCCAGAGCAGGATTAAATCAGAAAGGAAAAGGAACAAAAGTGGGATCATTTGGCCTCCTAAGGCCCTTGAGGGAACAGAAAACGAGTTTAACAATGCGATGATTGTACCTCCAAGTTGTCTCCTTGGTGTGACGCCCTTGGGGGGCTCCTTCGTGTACCTATGAACCGGGGGACCTGCCCATGCACCCCACCGAAGGCAGCCTTGGGTGCCCCTGGGGCCGCTCCGAAATCACAGCTCATGGGGATAAAATGGAGAGCAGCATATTTCTTTAAGGGTAGAGGAGCCCAGAGGATAATGGAGTCATTTAACTGCCTTGCCTGGCTTGATGTATGAAGGTAGACTTACGAGTAGTTCCCATAACATTTTGCTGGTGGTTTAATCATTACCAAGAGAAAAGCCTAAAGAATGCAGAGAACAGGACGCTGCACTTGTGGGGCTGTTTTTGGGGGGGAGTGGGGGTGGTGTTTTCTTCTGTTTTTAAGAAATGCGTGTCTTTGATGAGATACGGCTGCAGGCTACCGTTTGACATTTTATGTCGGCTACCTTTTGTCGGCGGCTCATTATTGATGCTGTATTCTGTTTTAATTCACACTTCTCTGCTAATCAATTACAGCGTTTATCCATTAATCAGGTATTCTGACAGGGTCAATAACTGCTTTGCGGTTTTGTAGGATGTTGCGCGTTATCAAGCCAGCAGCAACAGTCGGTGGGTTAGTTTAGCACGGCGTTGTTTTCGCAAGCTGGTGGACGTTCAGGGGAGTAAACACCTAGTGAGGCTTCTGGCAATTACTCGGGGTTTTTTGGATTCCTTGTCAAAAACCTCATCTGTTTGCAAAATTCGTCCTCGCTGGTGGGTGTGCATGAATGCGTGCGCTCACGCATGTGAGCCTGATGCACCCATGTGTGCCTGCCTTCCCCCATCTGTGTGTGTACAAATAGACTTGGGTACCCTATAGTCTAAATACCTACCTTATAAAACGTGCCAGTTCAGCTCTGGGGCTCGTAACAGCTATACTGGTGGTAAACCATCACAACCATTAAAGGGTTTTTTTCCATTTTAGCAAGTGGTGTAGATAACAGAGGGGGCAACATTTAATTGGACAGTTACAGTTTTGGTAGTTAAGTTACCGTCTATAATGATGGTAACAGGTTTCAATTATCTTTTTTATGACAGATGTACCAACATTTAATTGTTTCTCGTCAAGTGTGGAAAGAAAAGACACTTCTGTAGATTTTTCAATTCTTCTACATGTCACTTAGCTGTCTGCACCATTGTTTGAGCTCCTTTCTCTCATCCTTTTTGCAGCAATGAGTTGTGTCATTCCCTCATGATCAGCACTTTTGTTGTCTTTGTTTTTTGCTGTACCTCAGAAGTCCATCTTTTCTTTCATCTCCTTCCCATTCATGCATGAGGGAACAGTTGTGCTCTGTTGTGGGGATGTTCCGCTGGATTTCAAACAGTAGGGTTTCTTTTTATTCTCTTCTAAGTAGTACAATGGGGCTGAATGTCTGTTGCAGAATGCACACACTAATATGCCAGGTTATTTGGTTTCTAAGAAGTCAATAAAAATGCTACATTTAGGTTCAGTACTTGGCTTTCTTTTTTTTTTTTTTTTTTTTTGCTGTTTGCCTTTCGGTCTTCAGTTATAAATCTGTTTGTTTGTTTCTGGTTATAAAATATAATCCTCGATATTAAATCCAAGCGTGGAATCAACAAACACTTAGGAAAAAACGTTAGTGGCAATGGAGCATTTTCACACTCGCAGATTTGGCAGACTCTGTCTTCCCTGATAAGGAAGGGGAAACTGCCGCCAAATCTAATTAATGGGGTCTATAACAGGGAAGGAGAGAGAGAAAGAATGGGGCGGGGGGAAGATGCGATCATGAGTTCATCTTGGCAAAACTTTCTTGTTTCTTGGAGACTTAGCTAGTGTTTGCTTTTAAGAAAAGGTAGCTTTAGTTGATTTAATTTTTAAGGATTTTTTTTTTCCTTGTGAGTATTTAGTTTATAAACACTTGCTCAAAAGCCATTTCAACGGCAAAAGGCTAAAGACATAAAAAGCTAGAGATATCTTCAGACACTTTGTTCTCATATTCAGGAACAATCTTCAAAATCCTTCTTAATGAGGTCATAAAAGAAAAAAAATCGAACAAGTGGTACTTGTGTACCTCTCTAGGATGTGTCATCGGGGTCACTTGCCACTAGGTTATCCTATTTAAAAAGGGATTGGGATAGTTCAATCAAGCATTGCATTAAGAGAGAGACTTTGATTAATTCCTTCTCTTCTCTATTGTGCTATAGATAATTTCAGTAAATTTGTGATACTTTCTTCTTAGTCAGTGTTGAGGCTTAACGTTCTCGATGTGTCATGCTGAGTATTAGCATTTATTGGGCCTATTTGGCTCTAGTAAAGAGGAGTGTTGGCTGCAGACAGCCCTCTAATCTTTGACAAGTGAGGCCATTCTTTCAACATTACCGTTATCTCAGGTCATAGAGAGAAAGTGTTCTCTTACAGGTTTGCTGCAGGAACAAATATGGCATGTAAAGGAAGGGGAAGAAGAAAAAGTAAGTAGGCTGATGATTTATTGCGGATTTCTTTTCAGAAAAAAAATAGAGGTAGCTTTTTGTGGAGAAAATGACTGTCTGGAATAACTTGTTCGTTTGGTGACACAATGGGAGAGAAGTAAAGAAAGGCAAAGCTGAGCTGTGATACTAACTTGCGCTGTGCCTGGAGACTTGAAATGCAGCAGAACTGCAACTCAGAATCCAGCTGCAATTGCATTATTTTTATACCTCATGAAACCTAACTTCTATTTTAAAAGATGATTGGTGTTGGTGGGGAATTTCCTTTTTCATTAATTCTCTCTTTGTTTGAAGAAAAAAAGAAGAAAAAAACCTAAAAGGATGTGTTTTGATAATGAATAGATCGCATTATATCCTGTTTATCAACTAAACATGCACTTCTTTCCCGTTGAATATAGGTCTTTAGAATTTGCATGATATGTCTTCTATTTATTGTAAAAAAAAAAATTTCTCTTTTTACGTTGTTTGGTGTAATCTCCCTTCTCTTCCCTGGCTCATTTTGAAAACGTGTGTGACAGTCGCTCCGGAGACTCAAGGCCCTGTTGGGTATACACATATTTAGGCACTCTCTAAAAAGTGGATTTTTGACCTGATAGACCGTAACGGCTCCCAGGGAGCCACTATGGTCATTGTGTAAATCCTTCTTAGTTTTCGGTTTACTCACTTGATATACCGTAACGGCTCTTAGGGCCGTTATGGTCTATTGTGGTAATCCAGCTGCTGCACATGCGCGCGAAGCTTTTGTGCCCAAAAATCCTCGGGAAGTTTTGTTGGGAAGGCAGCAAGCACGTCCAGAATAGCTTCCTTTCTGGTGGCTGAGGCTGGGGCGGGGGGGATACTGGTGGGGAGATGAAATGGCTGGAGGAAAAAGCGGTGGCTCTTCTTCCTTTCCCTGTGGCAACAGCCAAAACCACTGGGGCACCTAAATGGCTACCAGCCTGCCCAAAATGATATATGTAAAAAACCCCACACTGCTGTCAGATGCTCAAAATATCATCTGGAAGGACTGGTTTGGATCAAAATGTTCGCAAGAGTGAAGCAGCCGATTTTTATTTATGCATTTGTTTAATGTATGTCTAAGATATGTGTCAGGCTTCTGCCCAGTGGGATTTTTGGCAACTGAGTTATTGACCCTTGAAAATGGGGAATTGTAACTGAAAGGCTGATATAGTCGTAACTATAGCAACACTGTCAGTGTTCCTGTAATTATTAACTTTTCTTTTTTTTTTTTTAATAAAAAAATTAAGAAGTTTCTTTTCTTAAGGAAACCTTTCTTGCAAACTGATAGTGCCACCATGGAGATGCAATACATTGAAACAGTGTCAGTTAGTGACTAAAATAATTAAACTACTGGGAAAGTGTGGAAAAAAAATTAAAGGTAGCATGCTTGCTTGAATAAGGCCTATCAGTTCAAACTGCTCCTACAAGCCAGTGATGGCAACCAGTTTTAGCCCTCATTTTGTGCTGTGTAAAGCTGGTGGAAGGCTACATTTTCTTGACTTGTGCAACTAGTTCTGCCTTGAGAGGCCAATGCTTGTGCTCAGGCTGGAGGCAGGGATTCAGACATCTATTTGGAGTTAATTCCCTGGCATACAGGGCAGAGTGGTTTCGCTGTGCAATCCGCGTGCCTCTTCTCAGCACGGAGAGCTGCGGCAGCTCTCACCGGTGCAGTTTTACAGAGGCTTCATGGCAGAGAGCACTGCAGGGCACCCGGGTCTCAACGTGATGCCACCGGGCTGTCAGAGCCTTGCTAGCCTGTGCTACACTCTCCCTCTGCTAAGAGTCACCAGAGGTTGCAGATCCTTCTCCTGTACAACGCTAAGCACATGTAAGACCTATCTCCTTTGTGCCACTTTGGCCACTTCCCACGCTTTTCTCCTAAGCTTTGCTCCATGGTGGCCATCAGCCGAGGTGGTACAGGTGGGGCACCTCCAGAAAATGATGCTGCTGTTCTGGAGTCCCTTCACCCATGTGGGGATGCAACCAAAGCACCGTACTTCTCATCCAAGTATGGTTTTCCAGGACTATATGTGTGCGTGTGCTGAGGAGGGGGTGGAAAGAGGGGAGGGAAAGGCTGCTGTACTTCAGCAGGATCTCCTGAGCAGCAGACTACTCACAGAGCCCCATTACCTTTATCTAAGACTGAACAAGTCCCTTAAGCTTTTATTATTGGTCTGGAGTGTGGCTTGCATTTTTTTAATTCTTCTTCCAACAGGGATAAGAAATGCCGATTAGGTATAAAATGTGTGCACCTGAGTATTTAAGGTGAGCACAGCAAGTATTTAATACTGCCACAAATGGTGGCAAGTCCTCCATTTTCTTATCCCTTCGAATCCAAACTAGTGATGGTACTATATTTAATCAATTTCTTTAATTGCTTCTGTTAAACAATCAGTTGCTAAGCTTTCCTTAGCCAGGTTTCAGATAATGGCTTTTGTTTTTGCTTTGCCATCTGTCCCTGTATTAATTGTCCTTTTCCCCTAGCATCCCCCCATAATTTTGGCAAACTGGTTCACGAGGTTGGTCTAAATTCCTTTTGCCTCATTTTCTATTGTTGGACACCATTACCTTTAGCATTTCACACATTTAATGGATGCCGTTCTGGCTAGTGAAGGGAAGTTCAGCCGCTTGCACTGCGTCGCGGGGAGCTGAAGTTTCTTACATTTTTGTGCAACATTAAGTGCTGGCAAAGCAATGTAGAGGCCTAAATTAAAATGGTCACTTGCGTGCTGGAAGTCGGTGTGTAGGGCAAGTAAAAATGTTTTCCTGCTTCCTCTGCAGAGCGAGGTGACCGATCACAGTCAGAGGGTTTCAGAAGAACCTCTTCTGGGGTGGGCATCGAAGTTCCAATTTCATTTCCGTTCTGCATGTTGAACCACCATTTGTTCTGCATGGTTGACACGGCTTCTTCCCATCTTTGACTGGAAGGCTCCTGAACCAGGCCCTAATTCAGCAAGGTGTTTAGTCGAGTGATATTATTAGAATGCTCAGACTCTTCACATTGTGCTCAGCTGCTTGGCTCAATCAAGATCATGCTGTCTCTTTTTGCTTCATCCTCCTCCCCTGTACTCCCCGTCCTTGCCTCCTCTTTCTGCTGCTTCATCCTCAAAGATGTATGCCAGGCTGCCCCCATTTTCCTTAAGTGATGCAGCCAACTGCCCTGAGTTAATACATTTTCTCTGTGTCTGATGCTGCATCGAGAGATTCCTCCCTAAAATCTCCACTGACCTTGTCCTTTTTTGTCTCTTTTTTCCTTTTAGAATTACATTCTCTTTTAATCTTGCTTTTGACCTTGTTTTCTTCTACTAAGTGAATACCCACCCTGGCTTCCTTTTTGCATCCCTGCTTGATGGTTTGGTTTCACAGTCTCATCTCCTGTCCTGCTGTATCTCTCATACAGTCTTCCCTGGTCTTCTGCTGTGGTGGCTCAGTTAGGGTCACATCCTGGCACTGCCTGCCTCACCACTTCCACAAAACCCATCCCTCTCTTTAGGGTGCAGGAGCCATCTCCCTGAGACACTAGACATTCGTCACCCTTCTCCTTGATAACTCGCCTACCTGGGTTCTAGCTGTCCAGGATCACCTCTCTTGCTTTGGCTTGACCCTAGAGCCACCCATTGCATGCCGCTGGCTTCAGATTTGTGTCTGCACTGACAAGGTCCTGGGTTTTCCTCACCTCATCTCTCTGCCAGACCTGGCTTCTTGCAGCCTACGCTTACCATTTTATTCTCTTCCTCCTGTAGATGCTTTTTAGTCTTCTTACTGGCACTCAAACATGAGCAGTCTTACCAAAGTCCTCCAACTTCCCTGTAGTCAAAGCCACTGTAATATTCCTTGTGCTAGGTTAAACCTTGTTTTGTTGGTTGCTGGTTTCCAAGTAATAGAAAGGGTGTGTGGAATAATAAAAGTGTATTTTGAATCAATATGTACACACATCGAGTTGAGTAACAGAGTAACCGACAAACTGCAGCTGCCTGAAACCTTCTTTTCCTCTCCACGCTCTTTTATTTTCACTTCTCCATAATTCAGTCCACCCTGGTCTAGAACCTGTCTTCTGTTCACATTCTTCATAATAAGCAGTGTTTTTTTCAGAGGTTAGAAAATAATAAAACAAAATATTCTAAGACTAGTATAAAACTTGACTACTGGTTATTTATTTTTCAAACCAGCATAAGGTCCTGAGGCATGCATAAATGTGCATACTAATATCTATAATTTCCTTTTTTTTGGATCAAAATCTAGCCACATCCTTGAAATGCTCAAAGTAGCAGACATGATGGTCATAGTGGTGGGAAAACATTTTACATCATATCTGCTTAGGTCAGGAACAAAGACAACGTATCTTTAGAAGATCCCAAAACATAACTGTATTTGTTGAAAGGAAAAGCAGGATTTCAGGCCAGGTTGTACCAGGGTTGATTTTTCCTTTGAGCACACTGAATTATCTTGTAGAGCATCAGGAGTGTCCAGCGGTGGAACAGCATTTCTTCTGAAGAAGTAATGGTGGTAGTATGTAGCAAAAGCAATGACTTAAACACAGCACTAGCACTGGCAGCGGTGGTAATTATCTTGTAGCTGTACCAAAGATATACAAAACAGCCTAAATCCCTATCTCTTCAGGTTCAGGTATCTAAGATGGGTGTGGAAGTCTTCCCAGGCACCTGTGCCTCTTCACTGTTTCCATGGGGAACTCAAGTCTGTTTTGTAAAGGGCTCAGCTGTGTGTTCACAGACCAGCCTGGGCACGGGAACCGTGCAGCCTTGGGAGTGGGGTGGATGCCCACCCTCGTCCTGCTGCTCCTCAAAAGAGAAGAAGGAAATGAGTTGTTTGCAGTGTACTTTGGTGCCTTTAGCTACCACTGCAAGTGGATACTTTAGCCAAAGCGTCATTTTTATTCTCACTAGTGGGAAGTGTAGCAGTAGAGTAGCCACCCTGCAGTAGCCTCTTAATTTTTTCTTTGCCCTGCAAAACAATCTAAGCAGAGACAAGAGTGGAGGATACAAGGTCAACTTCTTATTCTCTTGTGGCTAAAATATTGAGCACCAAAAGATGAAAAGGAAGGAGTGTCACCTGTGTGGAATACCTGGTTGCTTGCTTTGTTCTGGCAGGCATTTGGCAAAGACAGAGACCAGTAACGTTAGGGGCAGAGCTCACAGACATGTCTTCAGCCTACAGCAGCTGTAAATCTGCAGGGTCACACCTGTACTTGCAGGACATGCAGGATGCCCAAAAGGTGTGGGTGCAAGGTGTGTGATGCAAAGATCACAAGCATTGCAAAAGGCACTGTCATCAATAACTAATGGTGGAACAACCTTCAGTCTGCTGTACATGGGGTCCTGGGGAGTCTTCATACTTCATTGGAAGATTCCCACTCCAATGACATTGCTGAAGATGCAGGAAAAGGCAGATTAGTCCAGCAAAGTATGAGGAATATTTGAAACTAGAAGTTGTGGAAAAAACAGTTTTATTATTTCTTGGATTTATGCAACATAAATATGTAATAATTCTCTTTGCCACTTCCCATCATTACATGCTACTGTTGTATTATGCCATATTGGGTGTATTTATATGCATACATGTGTGTGTATATATATATATATATGCACATTTATATGTGCAAAATAAATAGTATATATAGCTATATATGCAGGCACATAAATATATAAACATAAGCATGCATACACAGAAATAAATGTTCACCTCTGACTATCATGCTTGCAATCCAAGAGAAAACCATACCTTTAAGAGTGGAGATATTGTACTGTCTGTCCACTGTCTCACATTTTGTTCTTGCGTGCACCCAGAACTAGTGAGGTTATTATTTTGCTTTTTGTCCTTTAAACTCAAATGACCCAAAAAAGGAGGAAAGACTTTGCCTGCTGGATGTGGTCTGGAGAAGAGAGTGGATGTGACACATTTTTTTTTCCCAGCGCATCTGATGCTAATCTCTAACAACAAATCTTGCCGTTACTGAGACATAGGCTCAACTAAACTGTTTTTCAAGAAGATAAACATTGAAACATCCATGACATTCCTCCTATCAGCTAGGAAACAGATGATGACGAACAAGGGGTGATGTGAAAGTAAAACTGATGCTTCAAACCATCCAAATTCCAAATATATATAATCTCATTTTTGAGAGAGGTACTTAGCAAGAATGTTTTGATTTGATCCACAGCACAATTAAGTACTTCTAGGGCTGTTTTTTGCCTCCATTTTTATTCTGTCTTTGTTTCTTAACATTAGTGCAGATTGCTGACTTGCTGTGCAGAATTTAGAAGTATCTCAGCTTGTTATTTCATCTTTATACTAAACTATATCTAAAATGAGACCAAAACAAAAAAAAAAAAAAAAAAAAAAAAAAAAAAAAAGGAGGCAGATACAGGAATTGAGTATTTTTGTATTTTTTTTCTTTATCCAGTACAGGATAGCAGACATATGTTATCTAGTTACCTAATTTCCTTAAGTCTGAACCTGTATTCATGTCAAAGGCTGTTAAAGAGGATTTCCAAAGGAAAAACAAGTGATGTCTTTACATATTTTCACAGGGCGATTTTTCCCCACAAGTTTATAAATCAGTGAGTTCAAAGAGTCTGTATGTTGTTCAGTTTTTATACAAAAATGCAGTGCTCTAACACTTACTTTGAGAAACACAATTGCTCATTTAAATGTCATTAAAACTGTTACATGGAAGTAAACCTAATTGATTTTCTGCTCATAGATTTTATTTTTGTGTAATCCAGGACTTTTGCTTATCTATTATATATCAGCATTATGAACTAAAAGGAATTTCCTTCATTTGTGCAGGTTGCAAGGGAGGTGATGTATTTTTCTTCTTCACTTAATTTTAAATAAATAAATATTGAACAGTCTGCATCAGGAATTTCAAGGGGAAAAAATAATCCTTGTGCTTAAACTGGGGCAGCCTGGAAGAATTTGTTCTCTGGGGCTCTCCATTTCTTCTGCTTTTCCCTTCCCTTCCCTTCCCTTCCCTTCCCTTCCCTTCCCTTCCCTTCCCTTCCCTTCCCTTCCCACCCAGCCAAGTCCCACTCTTCCCTTCCCACTGGGCAGCCAGCAGGAACAGGGCTGTGTTTCTAAAATTTGGTGTTAGGGGAGGGGAACTGATGGTGATGATGTGTGTTGTGATGCAGCGAGGTAGGAAATCCACATTTGATGAAACAGAGGTGTTTTGGGGAAGAGGGGCATCGTGTGAAACAAGGCCATTGGGGAGAAGAGTACCTTTGACTCTCGAGCTTTAACTAAGTTTCAGTGGGCTTTTTTGTGTGTTCTCCGGCCACGGTAAATATATACTGTAGCAGCAACTGTAGCTGCACAAGTAATCTCACCTGGGAAATACAGATAAGAAACTCCCACAGAGCATGTAATAAGAGTGCTTGGACTCGCACTCGCACAGAGCGAGGGCCGACAGGTGCTCTCAGTGCCCCAAAAGGGGCTTCTAGCTGATAATTTGACTTTTTTGTTGTGAAAATAAAATCGTATTCTTTTGCAGAAAACTTGATTTTCAGCCTGTCTCTCTTCCAGACTTGATGGCGATGATTTTTTAAACTTTGGTCAGTGTAAGTTGCCCACGTCGGTGACTGACTGACCATCAAATGAGATGGGACTTAGTGGGTGGGGGATCTGCAGCGGGGAGCTGGGAGTTGTTATGGCCAGTTTCTGAGTCTCCTGAGATGTGGCAAAGCCGATCTGAAGAGTTCTGTGAAAGTGTTTAGAGATAATTAAATGATAAATGTAGCTTAGAAATGGGCTTTTCTATAGCCGGCGTCGGCATTTAATATTAAAATACATCCCTTGGGCAATGTTTTTTCCTCCGTCACACATTCATATTATCTGCCCTGGTAGATAATGGCCTTTGAGCTTGCCTACACAGCAAAGTTCATCCTCAGTAAGACGAGCTGTGATGATACAACCAATGCGTTTCTCTACATTAATTCCCCACCATAGGCACCCCCAGGTGGGGTTTGTTTCCTCCAAGCGTGCTTACCACCTCAAGGTGCTTAATGAACCACCCGAGTCAGGAGGAGGCTGATGGCTGTGGAACTGTGGAACTCGGTGGCTAGAGGGGTGCTGAGCCTCAAAAGGCTGGTGGCAAGCTAAAATTGCCATTTTAAGTTTACTGACCTTGCCAAGGGGATGATTTTTGGAGGGCCGCTGCTGAGTTAGGGATTGGCATGCCTGTTTCCATGTAATAATGATATCCTTCAGCTGCCTATTTGGAAGATCAAAATGAATCAACAACTGCCACCTTTTTACCATTAGTTTCACAATGTTTGCTATTTCCTTTAAGCCTGGCTTCCTAAATTCTCGCCTTGCATTTATTTTTTTACTTGGAAAGAAAATTTCTGGCTTTGGCTGTTGAAAGAAAAATCTTGAAAGTACAAAGCCAAGAACACAGGAACCACAAAATAATACTTTGTTGTGAACTTTAGAAAAGGTTGCAATTTTTAATGCCGTCTCATGATTTAACATTGTGTGGTTCGTGATTTTTTGAATTCTTGGTGTTATTCTCAAACAAAAACTGAATAGTTTTTTTTCAAGAGGTGTATGGAATAGTGGGCAGATGCAGGATTAATACTGAAGAAAATGTAGGTGTTTCATCGCCATCTGTACAAAAGCAGTAATAACGTTAATTCTTGTAGCATACTGAAAAAGGCAGCAGAAAAAGGACATTTTATTATTGAGTAGTAAGTTCCACAGTCTCCATAAGGTTGTTTAATCACACAACTGCTATCAGTTTTGTATGTTTTAACTTTGGGTAATTGAACAGGGACATAGCTAAAAGCATGAAAATACAGGATTTGGGGGCATTCCCTGTTATCTTTTAAAATTAATAAAATAAGATCTGGTTTTCAGCTGATTGCATTCTCAAATGAAATAGGGCTGGTCTTACTATTGTTACTACTAGAACTCTCATAGAAAGATTCCTACATTTTGCTCACTTTGAGTAGTGATAGTGACATAGAAAAATCAATTGATCTTATATAATGTTTTCATGGTTAATAAGATTTACATATGACATTTTTGTATGATTAAAAGTACTGGAATTTCATTGCAGTAGGCATTAACTCCTGTGATTGAAGTTAAGGGAGATATTTTTTTTTATAGCTAATCAAGAGTTTAACTGCCTCTGGGGCATTTTAAGAAAATGTTATACTGTACTTAACGAACATTATACTACAAATAAGAGTGATATTCCTGTAATTAAAACAGTCTGGATATTGCTTAATGAACGTTTTTCTTATCTTAATGTATAGGCAGTAAGGATTCATGTAGTTGCCTTTATTAACTTGTGGAGTTAGTTAAAAAGCTGGTTAAAACAGTCAGCCCATATCAGGTCAATATAAAATGCTTATGTAGGGATTTCATTGCTCTTATAAATCTGACTAGTTAAAAAATAAACACAGATGCTTGTTTGTGCCATCCTGAGCCGTATCACAGGGTAGTATTTTTGCCTGTAGACATTTCTAAAGTTAAGTGTTGCCTGGAGCCCTGCAGGATTTGCAGGCATTCCTCTTTAGCGTCCGTTTAGGAAGTTTTTTTAAATTTCCACCAGACTGGTATTCAAAAGGAGAGAGCGGTTGTCTTTCAATTAGTGTAGCTACACTTGCTGTTGAACTAATAGCACTGTGCATTCATTGGCGGGTGGGGTTTTTCTGTCATATTGCATCAGCTTTGATGTAATTACAACATTTATATTTTTTGTATGTAATTGCGGTGCATTTTAGTTTTATAGTTCTCTTCTTCAGCGGCTTCATATTTACTAATTGCTTGCTAAGTTGTTCTTCGCTGCTCAATTATTTGGCACAGAAACCATTCTGGGTAAGTTCAGTTTAATATAAAATAATTCTTCTACATAATAATTCTTCTACAAAATAATACTTGGCTAAACATGAATCATATTTCTACTTTTAATCTTATTCTGAAAATATCACGCAGGGTTTTTTTTCTCCAGCCGAGATTGAGCGTCGTTATATTGTTTAAAAGATATTCACCAGCTGGATTGCATCTGCATGCATCTAAGTCTCAATTTTGCACAAGTCTCTGTGCCAAAACCTGAAAATAGCAGGTTGGCCCACGTATAGCCTAAGAACACATGGAAATGGAACAGTTCCATAATCCAAAATTAATCCCCAGTCCTGCAGGCACTTAAGCACATGGTTAATTTTAAGTGTTTGACTAGCCCTTTTGATTTCTCTGGGCTAAACACATGCTTGAGTGGGTTTACAGGAGCAATCTCAAAGTGCAGAGAAGACTGCAATATTGTTTTGTTTTTCCTAAGTAGTAAAAATGTCTGTGCTTTATTTAGTAGCATAATTTACATACATTTCTAAGTACAGGAATTGTCAAGCTGTTTGTGCTTTGCCTAAATATAGACTGCCGTAAATTGCAAATCGAGATAAAATATGGCCTAGTTAGTGAAAAATTCTCAGAAGTATGAAGGGAGCCTCCGTTTATAAAATATCCCCACCACAACAAAAATCAAAAAGACGACAATTTGTCATAAAAAATCAGAAACTCGGAAAGACCCAAAGTGAGAGACAAATTTCTTCTTTCTTACAACTTCTGCAACACCGGTATATTGACGCTCAATTTATTTCCTTCTGCTAAATATTCTCAGGCACACCTGTAGCATAATTTTATTTTAACTTAGATGTAAATCAGAACTAATTTTAAGGACTGTACTGTTTCCCTTTTCTCTCACTCTGTGCAGATATGGATATCTAACCTGCAGAGGCTCTGGTGAATGTGGTGTCTCTGTGTTGCAGCAAGGCCATTTACCGGGCAGGAGCAGCAATTTATTGATTCGGACTTTATCAAGTGCCTGTTTCTTATTTTACATGTAACTCCTGAACTGCTCCGGAGGCTTTGGCTGTTTAGGACTCGGGCTGTAATCGTTGTAATTAGCGCTGAATTTTCAAATTCTGGTCTCCATCTTGACCTTGTAGCATTTAGCCAACGCTCACGCAGCTGGACCGGTGGCAGGAGCTGCAAGAGCTCAGTGGTGGGGATGCTCCCTTTATCCCGGTGCAGGCACCGGCACGGAGGGAAGAGAGGGGAGTGGGGAAGAGGGGAAAAGCATCTTCAGTGAGAAAAGAAATTCCATCCAGACATCGTTATCAATTTTTGTGTATGTGCTCATAGAGACATAGATGGGTACAACATCGGGGTGTGTGAAAAGGTCAGGGCAGAATTAGCAGGAAGGGAGGTGCCTGATGGGAAGCCAGACGGCAGGACTGGAAGAGGCGAGAGTGGTTTTGCAGCAACGTAAAGAATCTCCTCGAAGTTCAGCTTTTCTGCAGAGGCCACCAACATGGGTCTGACTCTATAAAAGTGCACCCATTACAAATTTGAGGGGTTTATATATTCACTTCCTAAGGGAGAATTTGGCATTGGGATGCTCCAGGACAGCATTTTGGTGATATGTGCCTCATTCTCCCCCTGAACTGGAAGATGCTTGACCCCAGAGGTCATGGTTTTTCCTTTCTGTTGCTCAGCCCAGAGCACACTTGGTGCATGTGGGTTTGTATACAATAGTGATAAACCAAAACGAATCATACTTCAATGTAATACATCCAAGGTAATCTCCTCTTACTTCTCAATGCACATTGTAAAAAAGACCATTTGTATGTGTAGTCTTTTCTAAATCTCTGGGCAGGATACTGAATCTTCATCTTTATTGTGGGATGTTTTTGTTATTTAAAATGTGTTGTAATTTCCTGTTGCAGCTGCTAGTTGCAATTCTGTAAAAACAGTAATGCAAAATCTTCTGTTCATAAATAAATGTAACTAAACAAAATTTTAGCGATGTAGATTTAAAAAATGCAACATAGAAACAACATTTGTTAAATACATGAAAGCGTTTAAAATTCGCTTATAGCGATTAAAAATTCAAAGCTGTTTAGTGTTTATGTTTATTTATACATCTTTATATTTAGGAAAACAGGGAACTGAATTATTATCTTAACTACACCTTCCTTTGGTTCATGTGGCAAAGGGAGTGTGTCCCAGACAAATAGTGCTTTTCCATTGCCCTGCAGTGATGTGGGTTTGATTGAGCAGCAGTAAGCATCCCAAGGAGCTAGAAACTTTGGTGATGGTAAAAGCAAAGCAAAGCACCGCTCAGCTCAGCTCAGGAGTGCTTCATGGGCACGATGAGTTACTCGGTTATCCGTGCCGTAAGGAAGAGAGCAAACCCTTGGCTGTATGTCACGTATGTTAAAGCTCCCCAAGACAGGACACCAATTAACCTTGGATGATAGCAAGCGCATACACACATGGGCTGCCCGAGAGAAGCAGCCTGTTGCCATTAGTAGGAAGCAGCAGCCCCTGTCACCCTGAGCCATTATTTAAATCTCTTTAAAAATTCCCTTATTAAGTCAGAGGACCGTGGCACTCTCCTTGTCCTCACAAACAGACTGGTTTTGCTGCCATGAAAATATGCTTCTTATATTGCCATTAGTAATATGAGACGCCAGTGATCCTTTTATTTTTATCCTCACTGTCTAATTTGGCCATTTTGAACTGAGAAGAAAAAAAACAACCACCTGATCTTCAGTCAAAGCAATTCAAGGCATGGTGGAGCTCGGAGTGAACCAAAACAACAGGGTCAAATGTAGTTGAAAGAACATGGTGGGGGTAAATATAAGGTCTTCTTTTTTTAATGTTTAGTGCTGGTGGGAGGAGAAAGTTTGGTTAACTATTTAACCTATGACAGCCTTTTATCATTTTATGGCTTAGGGCTCCGTGATTTTAAGCCTTTGTCAGTAAGTTCCTGGTTAGTATTTGGTCTTTTCCTCAGAAGGGCTCTGGTGTCCAGTTATATGATTTACCTCGATTTATTTGAGATAAGAAAAAATTACACATAGCAGCCAAAGATAAATATTTTTCCTGAAATGAGACTTGCCAGCAACTTTGGATTTAGCACTCAGTTTCCAGTTAAACCCTAAACTGCTTTCTTCCACTCAGACTTTTTTGTGATGTGTTTTTTTTTGGTTTTTGTTTGTTTTTTTTAATCAGCAGGGCTCTCCTCCTCCATTCGGTTCGCCTCTCGGTTTTTTGGCTCTAATGTGATGTGTCTTGATCGGTTGGAGCAACCGCTTGCTAAAGGTCATTCGGAAGCCCCCCTTTTCATTTCTCCCCACTGTAGATTTTCCAGCAGGCAACCCCTCTCGGGAGCGGCTCCCTCCAATCCCTCCCTTTTGATATCCAAAGCTGGTTGTTACGGGGGTTAAATTTCTTATTTCGCTGAGTTTTTGTCAGCGCTTCTTCAACCCGCCGCGCTCGGTGCCCGCAGCTGGGCGCAGTGGCAGACCGCCTGTCTCCTAAGGATGCTGTTGAAAGTGTTAGGGTTTATTCTTTCACTTTGTTCAAACTTGAGGGACGATATTATACCTCCAAAACTCCCGTCGGCTTCAGGGGAATTAATCTCCACCTTACATGGGTGCAAGATGGCATCAGCCTTATTTGGGGGGGAGTTTTAAAGCAGACAAAGCCTCTTCCAAGATGCTGTGGCTGGGAAGGAAAGCTACTTGTCAAGAGATCTCAAACCAAAGGGCTGGTGGCTTCTGCCTGCCCTGGCGAGGGGTTAGGTTTGGGAGGGGGGGTCTTAATTAGTTTTTGGAAGGTCAGGGAAATGACCGTAGCTGGTCTGGAACAAAGGAAGAAATCAAAATGTAAAGCAGAGTGTTTGATATGTTGATAACCCCTCAGTTTTAATTTTAGCATAATTGGATCAGGGTTAGTGGCAGTTGTTAGGTAAAGCATCTTCCCAAAGTTCTGGCTTTATTCAAAAGTAAATATCATAGCTCTTCTCTTTTTGACCTAAGTCTTTTTCTCTCTTTTTTTCTTTTTTCTTTTTTTTTTAACCCCCAAAGAAGAGCTGCTCAGTTTACCTCCGATTTATTTCCACTAGGAAAGAGCTAAGATTTCAGGGACCTGTATTCTGATGGTAAAGCTTGTGACATGAGCTTTTGTTTTCCATGCGAGGAAGCGTTAGCATTTTTTCACATGTTAACTTTTTAACAATTGCGGGGAAATTCTTTTCCCTGAAAACTGCCGTCCTTTTCTTTTTCCTCCCCTTTTCTCCTTGATATTTTTATTTCCCTTTTATATGGAGACTTGTAGATTTTGTCACTTCAAACGTTAGCTGTTCCTCCTCTTTTCTTTCGCTTTACAATACACACTAGGAGATTTTTTTTTTTGCATATTCCTCCCCTTTCTCTGTGAGATATTGTAGTTGACCAAATTTAAAACACTACAGTATTTAGCATCCCCGCAGTGCCATTTTAAGTATTTGGACCTGGAAAATGCCCCAAGCAATAACTACCTGAATTGCTTTTAATTACACAATATAGCTGCATCATTTTACTTCAGATTCTTTTTGATTGATGCTGTAAGGCAATTGTAACCATGGATGATGGGATTAAGTGCCTCTTGAAGTGACTTTAGCTTCTTGTGGGAACAAAGGGAAAGAAGAGAACACTTAGTCCCTTTTTGAGTGAACAGCCTTTTTTCACTTGCTATATAAAGAAATACAATTAACAAACATTATCCCCAGAGGTGAATTGAAATGTACATGCAGACAATAACCGCTCTTGACTGCAATTAGACATATATGATCCGAGGTATTTTGGCCATTCATTAGTGCTAATTGTTTGAGAAACAAGCCCACAGAACAAATGATTAAAATGTTAGTGCCATAACCAGGATTATTAGCATGTGTGATAAAATGCATGCGCCGCAGCTGTACCAATAAAACTCTCTGGCGAGTCGCTTTGATTCCACAAATGCTCGGCTCGGCTGCGAGCCCTCCGTATTTGCGCAGGGCCTGCTGATGTTTATAACAAACAACTTATATCTCCTTTTCTTAATTAGAAAGAATTACTATGCAAATTGCGGGGCTTTGTCATCTTGGAGAAGTTTCCTTTGTCTTTGGCGGATTATTTGTGTGCGCTTGTGAGCTACTCCCTAGTAAGTTCAGCGTAGGAAGACCATTATATTTACTCTGGGTTTTTTATTTTTTTGCATATATTGGAGAAATAGTTTGTAGGAGTTTTGCTACATTAGCTGGGTTGTGTTCAGTGAAGTCTTAGCTCTAGATCACTTTTGTCCCTTTGCCAATTCACCACAGATATCCAGGATTGTGGTCAGTACACACACCCATACAGATCAGAAATGCACACTGGGGAAATTATCCAGGTTTTTTAATGGTTTTATTCAGATGCCTAAAAATGTTATTCATAAACACTTGCCAACACTGTGCCAAAGACTCTAGGAGACATTTGGCCTATTGAACAGTAGATATTTTCCCATGCATTAAGTAGATCACGGTGTGGCATCTCTTAAAGGATGATTTGATGTAGCAAATAAACAAGGAACAGAGGCGCAGGTTAAAGTGCTGATCCTGAAAATCACTTGTGGGAGTACTTTTCTTTGTGATCTATACATTTTTGGCTCAGGTGAGACTGTACAGGTGTGTGCAGTTAAGTACATGTGTGCGTATGAGCAACGCTGGACTGTGAAAATCCAATTTACAGCAGGGAAATTGTGTATAATTTGGGGTAATTTCACTGGTTTGCAGTCACACTGTATGGCTGCTGTTGAAAAATGCAATGTCTTTTTGTAGTCAAAAAGGGTTAGTTTTCTCCTTCCTGAGGATGAAACGGCTCTCAGAGGATCACAGGTAATTTTAACTTGCCAGCTACTTTTACATATTTGATGAAGACTTTAGTAGAGTGTTAGGTTTGCAGAAGAAATTTAGTTTCATTTCCCAGACCCAAGAGCGTTCAGTGTGCTGCTAGATGCTATGAATGAAAATACACTGCTGTAAAACAATTTAATGAGCATTACTCAATAGCCTAGTCCTCATTTTAACTTACAGTGCTTAAAGGAAGAAGCATTGTCTTAGCAAATCCACTTGGCTTATGTCCATGTGTTTAGTTTAAAGCATAGTCAAGCTTAGTTTGAATCATTAAAATACTTGCAGTCAGGAAACATATGTAAGATTTTCTTCCTCTTTATGGCATGGGGTTAACAGTATAATTGAGACTGCAGTGCTGTGTGGGGTTTTTTTGTCCTAAAAAAGTAACTGCTGGCGATGTTTTTATTCTATCAAAATAACAGAAGTTGAAATAATCAGATAGTGTTTCCTAGCAGAGCTGCTAACAGCTAATATGCATAGCACTGTGGGCCTTGACGCTGTTTTAAAAAGGTCTATAGGCAAATGGATTCTTAATAAATCCACTTCCTCCTCTACATTTCACTTTATTGTAGAACATAAAATATGAGTATGGAAGGAAAGTGCACAGTGAGGAGATTTTTTTTAAGAATATATGTCAAAATAACAGCATATGAAAACATTTACTGCAGTCTCATGTAAGCATACTTGTTGAAAACTCTAATTTTACGTGTACATTTCTAGAACTGTCTCTTTTGAAAGAAGGATTCTGTGTTGGTCCACTGACACCAGCTCTTCCTGTACATTTTTTTTGCTGACCATACCGCTTGAAAAATTTATTGCTTCTTCAACTTGCTAAAATATTCCATAAGGCTAATAATTTGACACATTAATGCTGTATTCTTACAATAATCTGTGGCCTAAGGAACCTATGTTTTAGGCCCATGTAGCTACAAAGTTGATTAACTGAGGAGGAGATCCCAATATTCACAGGGTATTTCTACCATAGTGTTACATAGTATTGCTATTACACCATAGTAATTCATAGTATTCCTAACATTAAGCCTATTAGGTGATGGTATTTTAATGGATTAAATCTACCACTTCTTTGGAGTCAGGCAGTCTGTTGGGGAAACCATCCTGCTCCTCCATCAAGTTGGAAGTTCATAAACCTCTGTGGTGCCACCTGACTAAATCTGTGCTGCAGGTAGTGATGGTTTTACCTACACGATACTACACGCTGTTGTGCATGGTATGCAGAACAGGGATGCCTTTGTGGGGCCTGCAGCAGAGCGAGGAAAACCGGCTGGTCAAACATCCCTTGGTTCAATGGCAGCCCAGGAGAAATCCTGGGAAACGTGTGACTGGAGATACATCTCATCTCAGCATGCTCTGAGATTATGGTGTTAGCCACCTCTATTGAGTTTGGCGTTTGGCTGGGTTGGAGGGTTGGTGAGAAGCAGTCATTAAGGGTGCTTCAAGGGCTGCTTGGCTCTAGGCTGAAGTTAACTATTAATTGGCTGAGCTCTTTGACTCCTTTGTGCTTTTGGAAACTACAGGGTTGAAGCCATCAGAGAAAGAGAATAGAAACTAATCACTTTTGTCCCCTCATATATGTTTAGTGAAGGGCTGTAGACTTCTTTACTGACCTCTGTGTCACACTGAAAAAAGACCCTCCTCTTTCCATTTGAGATCAAACCACTCTTCCATCTCCTCCTTGCTCTCCCAAAGTGTGCTACTGCAAGAAAATGGAATTAAGTGGATTTAACTGGCAGCCACTTGAGTAGCCACAAGTTGTGTTACTGTCCCCACTTCAACATGAAGCAGGGAACGTGAAGTGGTTTGTGGGAGAGGGGCAAAAAGGGTACTTAGAAGAGACCTAACGGATCTCAGTTGCATGTCTCCAGGTGTTGTCGGGACCTCTATTACCTAAGTCTTGAAGCTGTTGTAGTTAGAGATGGAGAAGATTAGCAAGGGGTAGCACTGGCACTTGTAATAAAATAATGTGTCTTTTCTGCTTAACAGCAAAGCTGCCTAATTCTTAGGCTGAATTAAGCGTTACCAGGCATATTACAAACAAGAGTGACTCCTGTAAAGTGGGTGTACTCGGGACACGCAGACACACAGCAGAGGAGATGGTGGAATAGTTGTTCAAGTTAGTTGTTCAAGTTAGTTTACTGAGATAAAAATGTGGCAAAAGCTTTCTTCATATTTTTAACTCAAGACTTGTCTTCGGCATTTAGGTTACACACTCTGAGGGAAGAGGGGGTTCTTCGATGGGGTTAGCTTAGAAAGGCAAGTATCGTCGTGGTCTGTGAGTGACACACCACGTTGGCTCTGATTTAGATTGACTGAACTCATTTCCGAGCGTTTGAGAGCGTTAGTCATGTTCTCTTTGAAGAAAAGCCACGTGCGCCTGTAGCCATGTGTCATCCAAGTGTAGCAACTTGGGAAGCTTTATTAAGAGGGGCACAGGAAAATGCATGGGTCCCTGACATGATGCGATAATGACATGTTCAGCGTGGTGCTAGAAAAGCTTTGCATTATTCAAAGTGCTGAATAATACACATGATAATGCATAACGGTGTTATGTGGTAGGATTATTTTGTGGCATAAGTGACTTGTACTCTGAGTATGAAGGCAGATTGTATTATTTTGTCCTCATTTTTGATGTAGCAGAATAGGCTTGGGGGGTACAGCATGAAATGGGGAGGAACAGGAACAGGCAAGGGTGTTTTTTTCTTTGGAAGGCCGTGAAACACAGTGGCACCCTCTGCAATTTACTTCTCTGTGCTTATAATTATGGAGCAAAGCAAGCTCCCTCCCGCACCCAGGGGCAGCCTCCTCCAGCAGCCCCACTGTCTCCAAGTGCACCAGCTGAGCTTCTGCCTGCGGTGGGTTAGCTGGTCCCTCACCAGGAATGCCAACATGGGGTGGAGATGACCACAAACCTGACACCTACAGACCATAGGGATGCCACCCACTCAAGCCATGTGGCACCAGAGGCTCACACTTGCACTGGTGTGTGGTGCAGAAAGTGTTTATAAATTGTAAAAGCTACCACAGCCAACAGCCTTCTGATGATGATGGTGGGTTCATGAGCTCTGTCGATGGAAGACTGTGCCATGGATAGGCAGGTGTGAATGCTTCTGAGAGGACATGTTTGGATTAGTGAGATTCCACATTACATGGGGATTTCATTTCTGTTTTTCTTGTTTTCCCCTCCGTCCATGTTACTTACTTAAAATTTGCATGCAAATACGCTTGTTGATATAAGGCCAAGGTTGCAAAATCAGCTTCACAACCCCATGTTTGTTTTAACCACCACCCCTGCTTCACTCACAGCATGCCATCCAGCTCCTGGAGCGAATGTGACAGATAGCTGCCTCCTCCCTAAAGTACTCCCGATCCGTTCCCAGCACAGACTCCATCCTATGGAGGATTCCTATGGCAGAGAAAAAACAACCACCATCCTTCTGTATTTAATAATTGCCATACTGCACAGAACAGGCAGCATAATTAAGGCTGCATGAATAACCTCAGCCCTGGCTGGTTCTTCAGTTCTGAGTGGTTAAGTTTGCAACTTCTCTTGAACATAGTAGTTTTGGAGGTTTATTAACTGTAATACTGATATCTCCCTACCTTGACTCTTCCTAAGGAAAAAGAAATGTATAAATAACCCCCAAACCAACCACTGTCTACGTAGGAATGTTTCTCTTTTAAAATACAGCCAGGTATTCTTTGCAGCATTGTAGCCAAGAGTCTAATTTCAACAATATCCTTTGCAGGGTAGAATCTCCTCTGCCAGCCGGTGTTCCTAAACTGAGTTATCGCTTTGTATCGTCTCACAAGTACATTCCCAGACGAGCTGTGCTGTATGTACCTGCGGATGATGAAAAGAAGATACGAAAAATCCCATCACTAAATGTAGATTGTGCGGTACTGGACTGTGAAGATGGTGTGGCTCTGAACAGAAAGGTAATTAAAAATTATCTGTATGATAGAATTAGTGCTAAAAAGAACTTGTGCAAAAACATTGCCTTTGCCTTGGGGAAGAGGGGTAAAGATAAATCTTAAGATATACAAAGTAATGTAGCAGTGATAGGCTTTGTGAAAGCATTGGGAAAATCTGATTACCCAGAACCGAAAGACATCCCATGTGAGTTAGTGGGGAGGGAGTTTTGAAGGAATACAGAGCTGGGTGTAAGCTCTCATCGTAGAAGAGTGAGAGATACTGTTATTATTGCTGCATATTTCTTAGGGAAGAGGAGGAAATGGACTGTGAGAAGTAAAAAAGTGTTGGTTCAGAATTGCTAGATGGGCGGTTGTTGTTGAATTTAGCTACAGATTGTGAGCAAAACAGTGTGTTTGGGTTCAAACTTTGGGGTGTTTAGAAAGATTTGCTTTCCGAATATATTGGAAGAAGTGCACTAAGAGTGTTTCTGAAGAAAGGAGAGGTTCAAACCCGAGCACACCAGGGTTTGGAGAGAGTTTCTGAACAGGAATGTAAATTTGCTATCATTTTTGCATCATTTTTGTATTTGTCAGTTTTTCTGTGCATTTTACACTGTTTCAAACTACAGCAAACACTGTTTAGAGTTTGAATATGAATGTGCTGTCCAGGAATTTATGAAAATCGACTTGAAAAATTTCCCGTGTCATCTCAAAAATGTGAATGGAATTCTATTATTTTCTTTTTCTTGGGAGATAACGCTTTCCATAAGGATTCTCTTGAGTAGTGCTCTCTTTAACCTTCAGGTCTTTACAGATATGTTGAAAAGAAAAATGTTTACAGAGTTTGTATATATCTATTTTAGTTCTGCAAAGTGAAAATAGCATTGCTGAATGTTCATGTGTACTGCTGAAGGCAGTTGGAAAATATTTTCCAGTTGCTAAAATACTGTATGAAAGACTAAAACTGTATCTGCTGGCACTGTGATGTAATATTGTTTAGGTCAAACCAGGACAGGAGGCTGCGGCTGTGAGATGACACAAGTCAAAACTGTGTATTAAACATAGAAATAGATTTGATGGATAGACCATTTACTGGATAAGGAATTGGCTGGGTGGTCACAGAAGTGTTGTCCAGGCACATAGAAGCAGAATGAGGAAGGTCAAAGCCTGGCTGGAATCAAAACTGGTGAGGGATGATCAGGAAGAGAATGGCTACTACAAGTATATCAGCAGCAAAAATGAGAAGAAAGACCAGAACAAGTGTGGAACCACTGCTTCATGCATGTTCCAACCTCAGGCTTTACAGTCAGAGTCTGCTCTCAGGTCTCCTAGGTTATATCCCAGAAGCAAAACTTGGGAGAAGGTAGCAGCCATGGGAGGGGAGGATGGAGTTAGGATCTATTCAAATAAGCTGGTCAGTTGAACCAGACAGGACCCACTGGAAGCTGCTGAGGGAGCTGACTGATATCATCCTGAACCTGCTGTTTGTCATCACTGAAAGGTTGTGGTGGCTGGAGGCGGTTCTAATGCTTGGAGAAAGGCAGATGTTACAGCCATTGACAGAAGAGGTAAGACGGAGGAACTACAGGCCCATCAGCCAACCACCAGTCCCCAGGAAAGTGGTAGTGCTGCTTCTCATGGGAGGTATTTTATGGTGCACAAGGACCTAGCCAGAATGAACTGCTCAGGAGTAAATCACACCTGACAAACCTGATTGCCTTCTCTGAATAAATTTCTGTCTTTGAGTATGAGACCTGAATAGGTGTTGTCCGTACTTTGACTTTAGCAAGGCTTTTGACATGGCCTGTCATCGGATCCTGGTTGTCAGCCTAAGAAACAGACTGGATGGACAGACTATAAAGCCTGTGGCAGTTTGGAAGGAATCAGGTGGTCCGCACTTACCTTTGCTGTGGCAAATACTGTTTAACTTCTTCATTACCGACCTGGTTGATGGGGTGGAGTGCTTTCTTACCAAGTGCACAATGAAACCAAACTGGGGTGCAGTTGATATGCTGGGGGGCACAACTGGTCTTCTAATGGGGGAACAGCATGACGGAAGGGTGATGAAGTCCAACAGAAGTAAAAAGTGAATTCCCAGCGTCAGGCTGGGATAACTCCATGCACCAGTATGTGCTGGGGGTTGACTACCTGCAGGCAGCTCTACCAAAAAGGCCCTGTGTGCTATTTTACAGCAAGAGGAGCAGGCGTAGTGGTGTGCCCTTGCAACAAAGGTGGCCAACCACCACCAGGGCTGTGCTGGCACAGGTGCAGCCAGCAGGTCCAGAGAAGGGTGTTCCTCCCCTCTACTTGGCTTCTGAGGGTCTCCCGTGGGAGGGCAGAGGACTGTGCCCCGCTGTGAGCCCTGGGACAAGAGAGGTTGACCAATGGGAGGGAGACCAGGAAGGGCCACCAAGATGGTCATGTGCTCAGGAGAAGAGGCTGAGGAGCTGAGTTTGTTCATCCTGGAGAAGAGACAGTTTAGGGGGCCTTGATGGAGGTTTTGCTGCCTGAGGGAAGCTGGATAAATGGCAGACCCAGACTCTTTCAGAGGGCCTCAGCAACAGGGCAAGAGCAATGGCCACGGTTGCATGTGGGGAGCTGCTGGCTGGAGACAAGGGAAAAAAGTCTTCTGCATGCAGGTGGTCAGACACTGGAAGAGGCTATCCAGAGTGGTTGTGCATCCTCCCTTCATGGAGGTATTAAAGCCTTGGCTGGATGAAGCAACCTGATGTAGAGCAGTAGTAAGCCCTGCTTTGAGAAGGTAAATGGATGAGGTGGTCTCCTGAGGACCCTTCCAACATGAATTATACTGTGTGATTGCACAATCTAGTATCAAAGCATAATTCAAAGTGATTGGAAGGTTGAGTTTCATTTGTAGATCTGCCAGACATGCTCAGACAGACTTGGGACTTAGGTTCTGTGAATGGGAAGCTGAAATTATTATTGGCCTTGCAGCTTAATTTATTAATGTTTCTGAGGTGTTTGGAGACTTTGTGTGAAAGATATGTCAAGAACATGCACTGAAGTACAGTATTCAGTGTCCCATTGCAAATAGGTCATCCAAAACAGATAAAAAACAACACTGGGAAACACAGCAGCACTGAGACTGCCCTTTAACTATATTGTTAAAACAAATAGACTATTTATTGCCATGTTTTATATAAAGAAAAAATGCTACTTACATATTTTCTTGAAAGTCCTGCCAAAATGTTGGGTTTGGGGAAAATCAGGACCTGGTTGAAGGTTCACAGTGCCTTGGGCCAAACCTAGCTATCTACACAGAAGGCCTTCGTTTGCATCCAGTCCAAGCGGCAAGTTTGATGCACATCTTAGCATGTCTTCTAACAAGATGCTTTGTTGCAGAAGATGAGGAAGATGAACTTCCTATAAATGAAACTGATAACATTTGCAAAACTGCATCTGGTTGAAGTAGCTACTTTTGAAGCTGCAGTCATAAATCTTTAACTGTTTTATATACAATATTTTCTCTCACCTGTCCCCTCCCCCCACAATTATGTTTCGTAATGGCTCACAGAGAGCACCAGAAGAGGGGAGCCCATAGCCATAACCATAGCCATATCCTAATCTACATACCATTTTGGTGCCTGTATTTCTTATCTTCAAGAGCTACAGCACTGGTCATGATTTCAGGTGTCATCTGTTGACTTCTTTTCAATCTATTTTTCTGGTTGATATTTTGACTAAATCAGGAAAAAAACCCAACAACTTGCAGCAAGAAGTTCACAAGGAGAAAATTTCTTAGTGAATTTTCTGAGGGGAACCAGTGGGAAGAAATGGCTAAAAAGCAAAGTTACAGTATGCCGCACACTAAGTCTGCAAGTAGAGTGAGAGTTGATTCTGGTGGAAGTAGGACATATGGGGCTTTTGCAACCCCTTTTGAGACTGGACAGAGCTGAAAGAGGTCTTCAAAAATTTAGAATAGAGAAGATGATCGGAAAATGTCCCAGTGTTGCTGAGAATTTCAGCATTCTTTTACAAAGTTGACTTTAGTGTCGCTGACTTCAAATCCTGGCTGGGACTCCACAAGCTGTTTTTAGAGGTTCAAATGCATAGCATCCCATGGTGTGGACGATCAGCTGCCTCTCCAGGTGTCTGACTCTTTAAGACATTGGGAATTTCTACAATAGAAATTTAGGTTTTGGTTCGGGGGAGAATTAAATACTGTTAAATGGAAAATTACTTTCCCTGAGCTACTATTCACAAATGAAGATAGGAACTCTTCCCCACTGATACGCATGTAAAGTTTCTCCAGTGTTGCTATACATTTTAAAGTGACTCAGAATGGCTCACTTGGCGTTATTTTTAAATGAACAGTTCAAATAGAAATTATAAAACTATAAAATTAGAAATAATACAGATTGCAGTGTTGGTACGTTGCACATACGTCACACTGGAGACTTTTTGTGAAACAGTACAAAAATAGCCTATATCTATTTTAGCTCATTGCAGGAGAAGCCCTGAATATTTTTTCATTTTGATTGTTAAAAAGAAAAAGATAAAATAGGTGGCTGCGTCAATGTGCTTGGCCAAGTCACAGAAGCTGGTAAACTGAATTGCATGTAATGCCATTGAGAGGTCTCTGCGTAGGAGATGAGCTGACAGAAGATATCTCGAGGGCTCTCAGCCAAGCCAGCACTCCCTGGTACAGCTTTCTCTGGAGACCTGCGTTATTCACTGTGCTTCCATGCCCGGTGAACCTATTATCAGGTATAAAAGTTTCTTCCTCCTGTTGGAGAAAGGAAGATTTCCATGCCAGTGCTTTCATTTTCCAAGGGCAGAGCAGGCTGAGATTTGTAGTTAGTTCCCATGGGTCTTGTAAGGTTACCACCCTTACAAGAGAGTTTTCTAGAACAGCTTTTTTTCCAGCAGGGTCCTGTCTTCAGTGCTGCTATTCTTCAGTGAATCCAGGAGGTGTTACCTGCCAGGTCAGCCTAGCAAGAGACTAGTTGGAGCTGCTATTGTACTGTTTATGCCTCTTTCCGAGTCCTCGACAAGAGTTTCAGAGCATTTTGATGCCTCCAAACCAGTGCTGCTAGTGGGTTTATCTTTACTGAGGTCAGTAGGATGGCTCTGAGTAACTGGAATATATGTAACCTTTACTCTGTAGCTCTTTGTAGTGTGCCGTAACGGTCAAGCACAGTCCCTTCTGCCAAAGATGACCTTTGAAAATTATCTCAGGCAAATTTTGAGGGGAGTGGGATTCGGCCTTTTCTTTCCATGGGGAATGCCAGTGTTATAATTAAGAAGCTAAACAAAACCCCACGTTCCCCCTCGTCACATTTTTTTCTGTATCGGCGGTGTAAAAGCAACCCCTTGGAGTGTGCGAATGGCTGGGAAACGTCCGTGCAACACTTAAAAATAGGAAATCTTATTGTTGTTCTTCTGGAACTAAATAGATGTCATTCATCCAATAAAAGTTATTGATACTCAGGGTTGCACTGTAAAATGATGTAGGACCAAATACGGTTTAGATTCCTAAGCCCTTGCTGTTGTTAATCGTGACTGTATCACTTTATCTCTTCCAGAAGGAAGTTGCTCTCTCCTCCAGCACTTGAGCAAGAGAAGCTAGGGAAGAAGAAGCCTCAGCTCTGTCCTTTCCTCACGTCCCTCCCACAAATAGGGAAAATGGCAGCCTCTAAGCCTCTTCCATTCTCCCTGTTCCACTCAACAGCGAGGGGAAGTTCAGTTGGGCTAAGAGGATGGATGGGGAAGGACCTATTTTGCTTATCCACAGGATGGCCTCTTAGGGTCAGAGCACAAATTTGTTCCTACTTAGTATCTTGTAGCCACTTAAAAGATCATCGCTGTGCTGTGCCACGGAAGAAAAAATAAATTCAATTAATTCTTTTGAGTCATCTGTTTTTAAAAATAGGATTAAAGCCTGACCACTTTTCAAACTGTTCCATTATGAATAACACATACGTAAGAGATGACTCTGGGTTCATTACAGCTAAGAGCAGATCATCCGCATACATGCTGATTTTATGGAGATTTCTCCCCATGAGAATGCCTCCTCCATCTCTCTAGTGATCTGATCCTGGGGTCAGAACAAACAGCACGCCGGCAAGAGAGCATCCTTGCCTACCATTTTTCCCCTAATCTGAGGCCTTCTGACCTTTTTATTCCTTATCACTGATGAGAAGAGGCTCTTGCATACAAAATAACACTTCAGCTACATTTGGGGGTGGAGATAAATACATAAAATGGGTCAGCGTGGTATACCAAAAAAAAATAATCCTAGGCTTTCCTTATTGAAATGCATTTCCTTATTGATCTTATTGAAATCTTTTACAGTATCAGTGGAAAAAAGCTGCAGTTGGTTTCCATAAATCTCTAGCTACCTCAATTTAAATCAACAGTTTTCCTGTATTACATGGTGATAATTTTTTTTTTTAATAAAGCCAAGTTGGTTAGGTTTTATCAATGCTGCAGGTATTTCTCTAAGCTCACAGTGAGAACGTTAGCTAGTACTTCATAGGCACAGTTGCATGAAACATTGATAACTAGGTTATTTTACCAGGTCTTTGCTTTATTTATAATAAATTAGTACTGTACCTAATTGTATTCCTCCTACAGGGAGAAGGCTTGCTGATAAAGTGTGTAGAGAATGATTAAATGTACACAGGCACATAGTAGGGTGACTTCTCTTCAAAAGATGCACAAAATTAAAATGGGAATGCTGCTTTCCCCAGTGGTTTGCCATTATTAAAAGTCTCAGTAGCATGGGAAATTTCTTCTGTAGGAATTGGGGAGTCCAAAAGTCTCTCTGGTTTATTGTAGGGAAGCTGAACTGTACAGTGAAACTCTGCAAGGCCTTTTTGATCCTTGAAGAGTTCTGATGAATATACATTTTTATGAAAGTTGTAAAGTGTTTTCATTTCCTTATTAATCCCACCATGGTCCTGGAAGAACTGCCACTCCTGAGTGGTAACTGTGACAATAAAAGTTTTTGTTCCTATTGTTTTACTCTACAAGCCAATCATCTTCCTTGCATAAAGATTTGAGGATTCATAAGGACAATTGCAATATTCAGCAATTTTCTTCTTAATGAGCTCAGTAATGCCTGTGTCTCTTCGAGCAGAGCCTTTGAATTGCCAGTTATTTCTTTTCCACTGATTCAGATGTATCCAATTAAGTTTGACTTGGACATGTTCTGATGTAACTATTACTGCTGACAGAATAGTGTCTAGAAACTTAGAGAAAATGTGTTGGCTCAGTACTAGCAGGGATTTCAGGTAGGAATACATTAATAGACCTGGGAAAATATTTTAAAACATACAATTAATGTTTGTGTGGACTTGGAATTCGCAGTACTTCAGCTCTTCATGTGTAGTCTGCTGTCTACAGGCACATCAACACAGCTGAGTACAGAAGGCTAATTGTGGGACTAGAAGTTGTGTATTGTTATACATTTCTGGACTGGTTTTCAATATTTTGTCTGTTTTCATAGCAGGAAGGATAAGGCTGCACAGCCACTGAGCATCTAGCACTGAGTTCGAAGGGAACCATTGGGTTTCAAGTGTGCTACAGAAAATCAAGCCAAGACAAAGTGTTCAGTATACATGTGTGCCTTGGAAACAATCTTTTGGATCAAATTTGGGCAGACACTTGTTTGCATGCAAATCCGTGCGTTGGGTTGTAGGGTGAGCAAAACATAAAGGTACTGCCCAGCTTGCAGTCACAGGGGTTCTCAGCACTCAACACCGTCTGCTGCAGGCCTCCTTTGCTTTTTTGTTGGCCACAAGCAGGCAGAGGAATATATTTGCATGTCCAAGTTTCTATTGCAATTAACCTTGAAACTTAGTCTTGAACCTAAGATTCCATTGTACTCATAACCAGTAGCCCACCCTGTTTATTCTTCCCCACTGCAAGGATCACATTTTGAAATCAGAGAGGCAGACCAAGCATGAGAAAGCCCACAGACCCCATTAACAGGGGCATGGATCAGGAGGTGGCAGAACACAGAGAATACAACACTTGGCCTCTTTGATAAGCTTTTCTACAAAATGTCTCTACAGCAACAGTCAAGGTAGTGGTCTAGTGGACCTTTGGTCTGATTTAGATAAGATAGGCAGGTAACAGGAGGTGGAAATGCACAGCACTTTTTTTTTTATATTGCTTTTTGCAGTACTTTGGTGCCATCAAAGCTGGACCTGTCCCAGGATGGTGATGAGTCTGGGGGGAGAACCTTAGAGATACTCAGAAGATTATGGGCAAAATTTGTGGTTTATTTTACCAAACTGTTTAAACATTACCTATTTACCTGGAGTTTAGTAGTATTATTAGGTAGCAAAACAAGGAAGTGTGTCAAGATGCTAGGTAAGAAAAATGAATTTTTGGTGTCAGAAGATAGAACAGCATAACTGTACACATGGAAGTTGCAGACAAGGGTGAGGATGTGTGTGGTTATGGTTAGGCCTAGGAACCTTGGCAAGTGCCAGCTGCAAGCACAGTATTTAACTTCTGTACCTTTGGTTTCGCCTTTTGCTCTTCTGTAGACCAGAGAAAAGGATCCTAGCACTCAGTATCTATGCAGAAGCCTCATTTCCTTCCACTGTATGTCCAGTTAGCAGAAGTCCACAATGTTTATGAAGCTGCAGATTCAGCAGTCCTTATTCAGATAACATTTCACAAGGAATTAAGGACATCTGTATCTAAATGAGTAATTCAGGATTAAGCCCTTCAGGAGTTTGAGCTTCTTCCTCCTATACACCACTATATATTGAATTGAAGGCATGTGTGCTGTGCTAGTTGCAGGACACACCATTCCCAAAATAAGCATAGAATCATCTAAAACCAGACTTTTTTTTTTCCACCATGAACTAAGCCCACACTATGACGTCCCTTCAACTTGGAGTGGAGTAATTTATCTCTGTTCAACAGAAGACAAAACACATGGATTACAATTGCCTAAAGCCTGGGTTTTTACATATTTTGTGAATCACTTTCTTCTCTGAATTGTGAAAAGACTGTAAAATAGTGCTTTATACATGAAAGCAATACACTTTTTCATGAAACAGGCTGGTACCCAAAATAGCTGTAAAACCACATCTCTGGCTTACTGAAACTGGAGAGCGTCCAGAGCCATGAATTCATTGAACACTCACATACCAGAATAGAATAAGATATCCAACTTTTGTGATTTTTCTAGTCCCTTTCATAAAGTCTATAATAAGTGAGGACAGATCATAAGGTGGTGCAAGCATTTGTTTATTCACATCTAAACCTACCTAGCTCTGCTGGCCACATGGTATGCAGCAAGCTCCGGAGGCACAAAAGCTCTTAATGTGTCCCCAGGTTGCATATTGTCATGCCCAGAGTTTGGACTTCCAACCAAGGAATTCTTTTATGAAGAAGCAAAAAAAAAGCCATTTTTTTTTTCTTCATTTTGGGTAAGTCAAAAGACCTAGCTGTGTTTGAAAGTTGCTGTTCTGGCAGTCCTTTTTTTCTATGTATAGAACATGTATGTTTGTTAGCATATCTAAGTGCATCAAACTACGTATATTATACACCTGTCTCCAAAGTCAAATGCGCACATCTGCAAATCCAGCACACTTACAGATTTGGATGTTACTGTAAGCTGCTCTGCTGAGGTTGCCCATCTTTCCTTTTGGCTACAAATATCACAAGGGATACTATGATCTGTCTTCTTGTTTATCAGTAGGTAAAGTGATAAGCTGACTGTGGAGTCTGATCAGCTCTTTGCATCTTTTCTGAAAGGATAATTAAAATCCTAGTGTTCTCTGAGTTTAACTACGATTTCTGCCTTTAAAGGAGCTTGATTGCTCTGAGATTTCTGTTTCAAATCCTGAATGGCTAAATAACATAGCAGTATCTACAGTATATCACTGTAATAGCTCTTCTTGCTCTCCTCTTCCACCGCAGTGCATTGGGACTACCCTCTCCGAAACAACGTGCTTGACAGTTATTACCTCTTAAAGGTTGGGAGAAAAGAATTGTAAATATTTTTCTTCATTTTTGATCACTGAGCCCCAGAAGACCATAAATCCTCATGTTACTCCTCATTTGGGACCAAATGGTTGTAAAGATCCTGGCTGTTCATTTTAGGATGATTATAAACCATGGCTTGCTCATTCTTTCCTCCTTTCTTGTTACAGTCTCTTACTAGAGTGCCTCAAAATCACTGCTGCTATGCCAGGCTTAAGATAACTTCATCTTCTAAGGTTTCACAATGCAATGTGCATTAAAAGGATATTTGTTGAACAAATTGGAATTTTCTTTCAGGTTATTTGGTTACATTTTAAACTTTTGATTACACACAGATCCAGTCTTCCACTCATTAACAAATTATTTTTGAATAGAATAATTATAGTTCATAAATTAGTATGCATTTTCTTGAGAAAAAGGGCAAATTAATACATGTAAACACGGGTGAATCTAGTTAAATAAACTGTCCACAAAATCCTTATAATATGTAAACAACATTTGTTATGCCTTGGAGATAGCATATGATTGGACTCATGAGGCCCTGTTTATCCTACTGAACAGTTTCTTTTATAACTTCAAAGGGAATTTTATATATTTATGGCAATAGCAGGGTGTTAAGTGTAGCTAGACAGAAATTATACCTCAGCTATTTAGTTAATGCCAATAGGGATTAAATTAGATTTTATAGCTGTTAGTAGAAGTCTGTTTTGTAGCTAACAAGTGGGATTTTTAAATCCTGGAAAGCATAATCCTATTATAAAACTGGCAGCTGAATTAACATTATCTAGGAAGCAAGTCTTCACGGATTAACATTTTTTGACATTAACAAAGAAAAACTAATGCTACAGGGATATTAGATGCTTTTCCCAAAAGTAGGAAAAAAAGGAAAGTGAATATAGGACAAGATAAATGGCACAAATACTGCAGGAAGGAAAAATGGAGTGAAATATGCATGAGAAATTAAATCTGGGAGTGGCCATGTTCTGCCTCAAATACAAAAGAAATACACTGGGTCGGAAAAGGCTCCACAATTGGTAATTCGTGTGTTAGCCCATACACTGATTTATGTGTGCCTTGCGTCTAACTCACAGTTATCCAACCTGAGCGTGGGATAGCTGTAAAGGTCTTCTCTCCTGAGGGCTGAGGTCTTTGCATTTCATCTAGATGCTGTAGGAGCCAAGGACTGGCAGCACTGCAGAAGAAACACTCCTCCCTTTACTGAACAGGCCCATAAAGCTGTTCCACAAAGACCCTGACAAAGTTCTCCTTATATACCTTGAAAGAGAATTGCGGAACAACTCCTGTAGACAGTGGCACAGGAGATGAATGGGTCACTGAACTTGCTTTTCTTGAAGTATCTTATTCTAGGCATTGATAGAATAAATACCTATAAGGGTATATGCCACGTCATATTTCAATTAAAAGATCTTTGTCCTCATTACAGTTGCAGAGTAAACCTTTTATTACTTAAAACTGTGAAGTATACATCTCCTGTAATTTTAAAAGCTCCGTGTTTAGAATCTGAGCTTTTATTCACAGCTGCAGTACTGAATTAACGAAAGTAGCATTTTGTTGTGTGGAAGGCTAGGAGGAATCTACTTGATAAACTTACCAGTCACAAAACCATGCAGAACTAGATCTAACCCACTGTCTGACTGGGGTTTTGTTATCAGAGATTTAACTGTGGCTTTGCAAACCTAATGCATAGCTTCACGGGTTGATTCTTGGTTTGGTACTTTTGAAATGCTGCGATTTCCCTCCCTTTAACCATTATTACTTATCGGGTTGCATTTTTACCAAGCATCTTTTCTGCCAGAGGATGTGTGTATAGCAGTCATTGCTGTGGTTAAATCTTTTACCAGAGGTGTGGCTGTAACTGCTGTAAGGGTTTTCTTAAATCGTGGCTGTATAGCATAGATTTTACCTTTCAAATAACATAACAAGACCTAAGCTGTGCAAGTAGTGTGAAATTTCAAAGTTGCCTATCTGACCTCCTCTAAAGTTATTGCCATGAGGAAGAACCTTGGCACCATTATGTCAGTGAGAAAACTCACACCATTTGGCATCAACAGGACCAAGATTTATCCCCTGTTGTGTGCATTTTACACCAATGATAATGAACCCAAGCAGGAATTGGAAATAGTTGCTTGCCCTCTGTTGTGGCTCTTTTTCAAAAACCTGTCCCCTAAATGCTTTTTTTTTTACTATTTATTACTTTTCTGTATGTTGACATACGCAGCAGTCCATAAGCTTGGTGCTTTAAAGCACACAGGTATCTTTTAGCCATTGCCACAGCCCTCTGAGATGCTGGGCACCTTTGGAGAAATGGGAGTAGAAAGCGCCTGTGATTTCTCACATCAGGAAGGACATTAATTTGATGTCTCCCAGAAGCTCATGGTCCTTAGATAAAGGACCTTTATGCTTTCCTTCCCCCATAAGTAATGAACAATTCTATGGGATTTTAGAGTTTGTTTCCAGTTTCACTGTCTAGATTGAAAAGTATATGGATTTGGCCCATAAGAGTGGGTTGTTTTTAAAACTTTTGACTGGCTCCTCAGCCTGTGTAAGTACGTTTAGATCTTCATTTTCCATATGGTGACACTTTGGATAAAGCAGCTTTCAAATGAGAATTAAAGAAAGATTATGTGGGAAGAGAGCGTTATATGACTGGAGACTTGCATCAACATCATCTGACTGGACACTCTAAATCTGCCTCCAGTCTCTGGAAGAGAAAGATGGAGATGAGAGGAGGCAATGTGGTTACTGAGCAGAGCACCTTTCATCCTCCAGGTGACTCTGCTATGACCCATTGCTGCTTGACTGTGAAAGAGCTCACTGAACAGGAAGGGAGGGATGAGGGTTGCTTGGCTCTACCACTTGATGGTCTGCATCAGAGTATGTGTTTTTCTAGAGTAGATGCTTTGTAGAAGCTCATTTAGGGCCAGCATGTGGAAAACTGCAGCAGCAGCAGCACCTGAGTGTTGCCAGTCAGGGCACCTTCTCAGAATTTGGCTTCATGTTGTCAAATTTGCTTGTCATTGGTGAGAAACAATGGAAGTGCCAACAAGAAAAATAAATGCCCAGATATGTGATGGTGGGTCATAGGTTTCAGTGCTTGAGGCTGCTAGAAATAGTCCTGCCCACACATGCTCGATTTTGTAGCTGGGGGGAATTCATGCCCTGAGCAACCTCTAAGTGGCATTTGATGTGACTTGACAGAAACTATCAGAAAGAGCAACTGGCTTTTAGCCTGTGAGGGCAATCCCAATCCCCAGTCAGCAGGCATCACCTCTTCCTATGTCCATCTCTTCATAGAGGTGTATTTGGTGCTACATAACAAAGTGCTCAGTGGCTCACGCCCTCCCAGGAGTGACATTCCCTGTAGGAAGAACAACCAGCAGATCAAAGAAGTCTCAGAGACCTCCCCTCTCTTTTGCTGTTGAAGCTCTGAGCTTTTTCTGTGATGTTAAGGGAGAGCAGACCCACAAGGACCACCTTCCCAGGCCATATGATCTTGGCAAGCAACCTCCTGACTGGTATCAAAAAATATAATAATAATACATATTGTACATATTTAGCAGATGTCTCTAGTCCCCTTAATGTCTACTCAGGATTTTCTAATAACTCGAATTTTATTTTCAAAAGAGATGAAATTTGTTGTCCATAAGCACTTACAGAAAGAAAACCAGAAACGTGTAACCCTCTCTTATAAAACAATATTCCTTGTATTGAATTCTTATTACTGTTTCCGTAGATTTTCTCTTTTGAGTAAAAGTGACTGCATATCCTTCAGCTTTTTCTAACAGGAGATGCCTAAACGTATTATCAGTCTTCTTGTATGCTTGTGGATTCTCTCCAATTTTTTTTCATTTCTGATCTCCAAAACTGAATATTTAGATGACTGGAGGGTAGATTTAGATTAGATGTGAGGAAGAAATTTTTCACTATGAGGGTGGTGAGGCACTGGAACAGGTTGCCCAGAGAAGCTGTGGATGTCCCATCTCTGGAAGTGTTCAAGGCCAGGCTGGATGGGGCTTTGAGCAACCTGCTCTAGTGGGAGGTGTCCCTGCCTACGGCAGGGGGGCTGGAACTCTGGATTGCTTGTGTCTCATCACACTGTCCTCTCAGTAGATACTGGCGTGGTTAAAGTCCTCCACAAGACTCAGAAAGAATTTGAGATACTTCTTTCAGTTGTTTAAAGAAATCTTTGTTCGCAGTCTCTCCTTGATCAGGCACCACCATGACATTCCTCTGTTCTGGCTTTCCCTCTGCCCCTGATCCACCAGCTCACAGTAAGCCTGTTACACATGCCACTGCGGATATGACCATTATTTATTCTTTCCTATCCTAGTCATTTTTAAATAAAAAGAGAATGGTTTCTGTGCTTTGTATGTGTCTCCTGTCAGAGTTTGCTAGGCAAGTTTTGATCCTGTCTGCTCAAGGGCCATAGACAGAACATATCTTTCTGATAGCCTTGGCATGAGAGAGGCAACAAGCTGCCAGAAGAGGACAGAAACATTTCTGAGTATGCACAAAAGCAGACTTTCAAGCACTTACGAGCACATGCGGGGATTAGCAATGTGGCTGGGAATTATTCTTGGATGCAGGTGTCTAAAGTCAACTCAAGGCAACAAAAATTGTAATGATCAGAAAGTATAATATGCTCCAGTGCTAAGGCCACTTCAAAATGAAGTACGTTATATAGTGAAACTATATAATGAAGTAAGAATAAAGTCTCTTATTCTCTTTATTTTGTGTTTGATTTAACTCAAACACAAAAAGGAAGCATGCAGAAAATCACAGAATCATAGAATGGTTTGGGTTGGAAGGGACATTAAAGATCATCTAATTGCAAACCCCCTGCCTTGGGCAGGGACACCTCCCACTAGACCAGGTTACTCAAAGATCCATCCAGTCTGACTGGAGTCAAAACTGATGAGAGACCTGAAGGGCAATCACAAAGGTTTCAACACTTTGATCAGTGATATACGAAAGACCAGGGAAAATGTAGTTCTACTACTAAGTGGTGGCCTTTGCTTGCAGGACATGGATAAGACTTAGATGCTCAATATTTTCTTTGCCTCAGGCTTTACAGATAGAGTCTGCTCTCAGGCCTCCTAGGTTGTATCCTAGAAGCAAAACTTGGGAGAAGAAGGTAGCAGCCACAGGAGGGGAGGCTGGAGTCTATTCAAATAAGCTGGTCAGTTGAACCAGACAGGACCCACTGGAAGCTGCTGAGGGAGCTGACTGATATCATCCTGAACCTGCTGTTTGTCATCACTGAAAGGTTGTGGTGTCTGGAGGAGGTTCCTGATGCTTGGAGAAAGGCAAATGTTACAGCCATCGACAGAAGAGGTAAGAGGGAGGAACTACAGGCCCATCAACCAACCACCAGTCCCCAGGAAAGTGGTAGTGCTGCTTCTCATGGGAGGTATTTTATGGTGCACAAGGACCTAGCCAGAATGGACCGCTTAGGAGCAAATCACACCTGACAAACCTGATTTGCCTTCTCTTTTGAGATGACTGGCAGTTTGGATGAAGGTAGAGCAGTAGATGTCTTCTACCTTTAAATTAGTAAGGCTTTTGATATAGTGTCCCATGATGTCCTGGTAGCCAGCTGGAGAACAAATGAACCATATACACAGACTGTCTGGACTGTACAGCTGAAAGAATAGTGCTGAGTAGATCAGAGCCTAACTGGTGCTTGGTTAAAAGCAGCATTTTGCAGATATTGTGTAAAATTTTATTCAGCAACCTCGGTGATGGCATGGAGCGTGCAGTCAGCAGGTTTGCAGCAGATACCGTTTTGCAGGGGAGTGACTGGATGGCAGGTCTGCCCCCTTAGAGGGACTCCTGCAACCTGGAGGAAGGGGCAGGCAAGATTGAAAGCAAAGTCTTGGCACTGAGCTGGGATGCCCATGCACTAGTACAGGGTGGGAATGTGACTCTGTGTGGACACCTCTACCAGAAAGGTCCTGTGTGCTGTTTACAGCACGCTGAGCAGGCTCAGTGGTGAGCCCTTGCAGCAAAGGTGGCCAACCACCACCAGGGCTGTGCTGGCATGGAAGCAGCTGACAGGTCAAGGGAAGGGCATCCCTCCCCTCCACTTGGCTTTTGGAGGTCTACCAGGAAGGAGGAGCTGTGCCCAGCGCTGGGCCCTGGGAGAAGAGAGAGGTTGACTAACAGGAGGGGGACCAGGAAGGGCAACCAAGGTGATCATGACGCAAGAGGAGAGGCTGAGGAGCTGAGTTTGTTCATCCTGAAGAAGGGGCTTTGCTGCCTGAGGGGAGCTGGATGGGATGGCACAGCCAGACTCTTCTCAGAGGACCTCAGCAACAGGGCAAGAGCAATGGCCACGGTTGCATGTGGGGAGCTGCTGGCTGGAGACAAGGGAAAAAAGTCTTCCACATGCAGGTGGTCAGACACAGGAAGAGGCTATCCAGAGCAGTGGTGCATCCTCTGGCCATGGGGGTATTCAAGCCCTGGCTGGATGAAGCAACCTGGTGTAGAGCAGTAGTAAGCCCTGCTTTGAGAAGGTAAATGGATGAGGTGGTCTCCTGAGAACCCTTCCGACCTGAATTAGGCAGTGTGATTGCATGATTTTCCTAGTGATTAGGAAACCTGTCCAGGAATCAGGGTGCAGAGATCAATTTGTCCTTAGCTGGGGTGACACCACCACCCTGCTTGCTAAATAAAACTCTGATCTGTATGTATGCACCTCTGTGGTAGAGATACCTTCCACCTTGCTTTAAATAAGTAGATATTAACTGGGCCAGAGAGTGAATCTAGGCCTGAAGCTGGCTTTCTAGCTCAGTGATTAGGGTGTGAACCTAAGAGAAGAGAGACCTGGATTTTTATCTGTGCTCCAGGGAGAGCTTATACATTTTAGCCTATGGCTTTTTTTTAAACATCACAGTGCATGTGTCCCTGTGTGGTTCTAGCCCTAGTTTACTATTCTAATCAAGAAATCGGATCCTCAACAGGCATGAAACTGGTACCATCAAAGGTACCACTATACTATCAGGGAAATTTTCATTTATGCTTTTTCTTAACAGCCTGACACCTCTGTGAGCTGTTCTTTCTGTTTAAAAACCTTGAAACAATTTATGTAGTTTTTACTGCTTTTCTAGTTTTAAGTGGAAAACGGTATATTTTAACTACAACTGCTGACAGCTGCTTCTTCCGTCCTTCTGTACTCTTCCCTTACCTGCTGCATTTTGAAAAACAATTCAAGCCAGTTCCTCCTTTTGTTGGAAGTGCCTGGATGGAGACTGCAAAGGTCAGGACAAGAAAAAACGGACAATGTGTTAGAGGTTGTTAAATCCAGCAGCCCATTAGAGCCAGTTTCACCATCAATAAGGCTCAGTAAGTGTTGCCAATAGGCACATGGATCCATATATTTACATATGTATATGTGTGTGTGTGTGTACATATGTATATGTACTTTCTGATTGTGCCAAATAAATGGAGTGGCCAATCAAATACTGTGCCCAGTCCTGCATGTATTCCCTCTATATACTAGCATGCATATACACACAATGTCTGTATAATATATATCTATACACACAGAATATGGCCCAGCCATATCTGGCCTTAAACAGTCAGTATATCCTGTAGCTGACCCCAGATTCCCTGATCCCAGTTCTTGTCCCCTGGACCTATGAAGCGTGGAGCTCCATGGCCCCGCTGCAGTGCACACACAGCAGAACGCTCCTGCAACTGGCCCCAGATCCTATTAACAATTCAACTTACCTGCATTAACCTGAGAATTGCCACTTCTTATTGCCCATAGCCATATATATTGTTAGTAAATTAAAGGCAGGGTTTCTCACAGTCAGAGACCGATGGTAAGAAACTTGCTGTCACTGTTTCTTTTCAATAGGAGCTGGGTGTTAAACTGTTATTCCAAACCCTGTTTATCTACAGGTGTAGCTATGAAATTAACAGCTGTTAAGGGCGCTGTGCTTGAGCATCCTATAGAATTAGGAAGGAAAATTCACAGAACTGTGAATTTTGTTTAGTGTTTTGTTTAGTTGTGATTAAAAATGCAAAATACTGTATCACTTGGCTGCGCTGACCCACATGTGAGGGTCTGTACGTGCAGCACGTTTTACCAGTCCTTTTTAGAAGGTGGAGGAGGCTCAACTGGGTTAAGCACAGTAGATGGTATAGATAGGAGCTTCTGGCTACCCTGCTGCTCTTGCAGTTGATTAGCTGTTTTCAGTAATTATGCATTTCCATCAGGGGTGCAACGGTTATCACCTCTGGTAATGAGATTACTCCCATTTCATACAAGTGTAATGTTCTGCCAGTTCCCTTTTGGCACTTTACACGTTTCCTTGACTTGCGCTCTCAACACTTGCTGAGGTTGCTCACCGTATTCTCTCCTATGGACTCAGCGAACCATGCAGACAGGTTCCCCAGCATTTGTCAGTCTTGTGGAAGCAATCTATAGGCGTGCCAAGGTAGCCTCTCAGCACGTACAGTAAAGAGCTTGCTTTGCAGTAGCCGCAATGAACTAGTTCAATTTTTTTGTTGTTGCTTTTATTTTTTTCCAAGTGGTTGCTGTAGGGTGGTACAGAATGGGATATTCATGTTTTTCACTTCTATGAGGCATCTCTGTAACCCATGACATAATACCTCCAAACCCCCAAAGAGTGAGTTTCCATTCCATTCAGCACAGAAGGAAAACAGATGAGGTACAATCCTTTCATGACAATATTGAAAAACTTGCAAACTTTGCTGGGATTCCCTGAATGCAGTGCACTCATTCCCAAAACACTATTAAAAATTGTTCTTGCCAATTACAGGACCCAGAGAAGTGGATGCTTACACAAATAAATTGTTGATTCTTCTGGTGCTGAGTAATTACCCTGGAAATTTTTTAAACGAGGAAAGAGGTACCCCAGTAAAGGACATAAATCATTGAAGAAGATACAAAATTGTGGTGCACATTACTGGAGCTTAACAAAGAGGAAAGAGTATGCAGTGAAACATTACACGGCATGGAGCTGCAGATTCCAGGCATTCCTTTTGATGGAGCCTCTGAAGGAAGGATAGAGGCTGTGTACCCCTTTTGAGTCAGCTTTACAGGTCACGGATCTGGCCTAAACAAAAGTATTTTTTTCTAAACTACTCCTTTCATTTTCCTCCTCCTCATGTCAGGACTCCAGCAGAGTTTTGAAAGCAGTCTGAGGGCCATCCTGGCAGCATCTACCTCCCTGCCTCTGGGGACCGATTCCAGGTCATAGATCAGAGGGAAGGTATACTTCATAGAGCGCCTTGGCGCTAGCACACCTCCTTTCATGGTTATTTTTTTTCTCCTTCCAGAGTGTGGCATGAAAAGGGCAACACTGTAGGCTACCAATCAACCACCTCCTTAAAATAAACCCCATCATCACAGTATCTTTCATGTAGACATCCCAGGGAGTAAGCTGCGTGGTGCAAAGAAGGGCATCTGGTTTTCACCCTGTTCTGGAAATCGAGTGAGTACATAAATGTGGTTTTTGCCAAGAAATATAAATGCAAGTGCTTGAGCGGCAACCTTGGAGCACAGAGACATCCTTGACTCGCCATGTGGTTCCAGGAGCCATGTGACAAGTTCCTTTAATGCTTTTTCCCATTAAAATTGATCCAAGATCCCAAAAGATAAGCTATGAAATCCCTTTTATGTGTGAGGTTGCCAGATTTCCAAACAGAAAGAATCTGGTCAGAAGACCAGAAAACAATGCTACCTCTATACAGAAAACCTCTCCTCTCTACTCGGGGAAAGGTCTTCAGCCTGAAGGTGCTGCTAAAACCAAGCACTTCCAAGCAATCATATTTAGGGGAAAAGAGATTAAAGGTGCCTTCTTTAGGAACGGGAGGGCCCGAGCCTCCCACGCCAAGAGCAGGCACAAAGGAGCTGTCAGACGAAGGCTGCTGCTCAAGGGAATGGTCTCCTCCCTTCCTGCTTTTCCGTATATCCCTTCTTGCCCACGGCCCTTGTTTTCAACGTGCTAAAATGAGACAGGGTGGTGCTCAATCCAGTTGCTTTCTTTGGGCTTTAGAGAGTCAGGCTTTTGGAGGCCGAGCACCAGCTGTGAAGTTAAATTGATAAGATCTACATTTCAACAGAATAAGACATATAATTCACCCTTGAAAAGTCAGAAGCCTTATTTCTGAGAAACTACTACTTAAGAGAAGATTTGACTATACTCTTTAATTCAGTCTAATCTACCCAGCCTAATTATATGCTCATTTCTACTCTAGTTTAGAAGAACAGTAATATAAAAAATCATACAAAATTTGGGATCTTTTTCAGCATTGCATGAGGTCACTAAGCTCGGGTCATGTAAGTGCTATGAAGGCAACACCATGGAGTTTTCATTGAAAGGGTTTGATAAGGGACCTACATTGTTGCAGAGGGAAATGCACTTGGAAAAGTGTCTCTATTGAACTTGTTACTTCATGTAAAGCAGTAGCTGCAATAATAAGAAAAAAATGACATCTAATTTCCTGGAAAAGTGAGAAGTGAAGAGAATATATTTTAATAGCGGTCCTGTTATTAACTCTTTGAGATTCCAGTATATTTCAGTGGTCTCTAAACACAGCTGTATAGTACAAGTGCCAGTGCTGGCATGAGGAGCATCTGAGAAAGTTCCCCGTTGTGCCAAGACTGTGACATTGCGTTCTGCTGGAGATCTCTTTGGCTCCGTTTCATGCATACCTAGCAGATTTAGCAGATTGTGAAAATGAATGTTTTCCATTCTCATGGCTGATTTTTGCATGCATCTGTTCACTCATCTAAACCTTAGTTACATGCTGCTATGAGAATGAAAGGCTATAATTTTTTCCTTGGAAATTGGGATTGTTTCATGCACCACAATTTCTGCTTAAGGATCCTGCACAGAAATTGTGAAACACTTGTCTTACTAATGTCTTAGAAAAAATCGTAGCTACAGGGATGTATTTTTCTCTCCTTCTGCATGAATATCTGGGCTTCGTGTTATAGGAATTATGTGCATAAATCAAGAGAAAAGTACTCCCCCTAGAATGGAAAATACCTGTTGGCAGGTACCAAAAGATAAATATTTAAACATGGCATTTGCATGTGACATTAATAAACCCATAGTGATTATGTCACAAATTCTGCATTGTATGTAATTCACGGTGCTTACTTCACGTACCAGGTTGCAAGTTACTGTTAGTGCACAGAGTTTGCCAAATTGTTTGAATATTGTAGCTGTGCTATATTACAGGGCTTATACAAGCATTTATATGCTCAATATTCCTCATTTTATTCTTTGGGAACAAAATGGCCTGGCAATTAGCTCAATACAATGAGCTTGAACAGGGTCATGAAAGAAAACTGACGCATGTGACACTCCAGAATTAACAATGTTTACACTCTTACTTTTTAAAAATGGCATTTCTGGTGTGTTAGCATTTTATGCTGTAATTTCATTGTAAGTGTTTACCATTCTAAGTATCCTTTAACGTTATTTTTTTTTCCACAAACAGAAGGTTTAAATGGCTTAACTACATTCTCATAAGAGATCTAGGCAAAGACAAAGGCTGAGATTCAGATAACTCTCAGCCCACCCAGCCCCTGTAATGTTTCCAGTAGGTAGCACAAGGCTGTTGTTTTTTTCAAAATTATTTGTGCTCTGCAGATTTGTATTCCCTTTGTTGCAGTGATGTACTTTTCTGAGCCTTGTCCCTGTGCCACCAAAATTAACATGCACCATCTAAAAGGTAAAGACAAGGATACAAAGGCAAAAAAGCCATCAGTAGAAGCATTGTGCCCCACAGTACTCTTAAAACACTTGCTTCTTGTGCATCCAAAGCACCCATTAAACCTTTATATCACTCTTCAGAGACTGTCATTTCTCTTTCCACAGCATAAAGTTTACTGGTTCTTCTCTTTTCTAAGGCACCCTCTTTGCTGAGTAGTCACACAAAAGGAACAGGAGCTAAAAAGTGAGTCACATTAGTCATGCTGTGTAAGGTCCAGTGAAGTGGATTTCCAATTATTGCTAATTTATTCAAGGGTAAATTGTTGCACTGCGAGGGGGCTAGCAGTAGGGGTGGGTGCAGAGCCACACCGCCCCAGCGGGCGCCCGGCAGGGCACGTCATGCGAAGGCTGTCATGGTTGCTGCATCTCTTGGGGGCTGGCTCCAAGATGCAGTCACGCACATGCAGGGGTCGCTGCACCATCTCACGGAAGAAAGGAGGAAAGGTTGGGTTCCATTGTCCCCTTGCTCCTCTGTGCACTCTCTGGGGATCCTGGCGGAGCTAGACCTGAGCATTGGTAGTCAGAGGAACATCAGATCTGCCCTGGTAGCTGGGTCCTACCAGGGGCGTCTCATATGAGGATGGAGTGCTTCCTGCTCACCTGTTTCACCTGAACTTCATTTCCCGTCTGGCTTGGGAGCATGTTGTGGAGGGGAAATAGAGCACCATGACTGAAGGCTGCTGCAGGCAGCTTCCAGGGCCCCAAAAGGTCTCTGGGGCACCCTCCACTGCCACACCTCCTTGCCACAGAGACAACAGAGAAAGCTTGGCCATTTGCAGCTATGTGCTCTAGCTGGTGCTTTGAAGTCCAGGGAGCTCGTAGTTGAGTCCTTCCCTCCTGCTTTGTGCCCATACAGTGTAGCTCCCTTAGCTTTTCAATAGCATGAGTTTCAAACCATTGTGCATCTGACACTACTCAGGTCTCCATTATCTTCTCTCCAACATCCATGGCTTCAGTAAGGATGTGTAGAAAAATGAGTATTTCATTTTGAAGACCTCATCCTCTGCAAGCTGGTACATGTGCTCTCTGTGCAATGGCACGCCAGGGTAGGAAAAGTCCCCGCTCACCTCATGGAGCAACAAAATCAATGCTTTTTTAATGCAGTTGAAAAGCTCACGTGTGGTCTTCTTAGCTAGCATGCTCAGAACGCTGGATAAAACCACTTTTGAAGTTGATAGATATATGGCCTTGTGGCTGAGAACAGCTGGTTTGGTTTTAGTGGCAAGCAGTGTGTTTCTGGCTGGGCGCTGAGGCTGACCATGGGAGCCAAGTCCATCTGGGCCTTTCCCCAAGGGCCACGCTCCCTGCTGTGACTGAGGAGTATTTCCCCATCGAGCTTGCCAGCCTTTCCCTGCAAAGGAGCTAAGTACTAATGTCTTAGTGAACCTTTGGGGACCTTCTAAAAAGCTGAGGATATTTTCAGTGGAATGTAGACACACTGTTTTTAAAGTCTCTTTTAGCCCATCCAAACCTCCCAGTCAGGGACACTTAAAGTGTTGTTTTGTAACAGTTTCCTCTGCTCAGTGGTCATAGTGGTACTCACAGAGCCAGAAAGGCTGTATTTTCCTTCTGTGGTAGGAAAAAATACAGTGAAACAGGTGGGATTTGGTGCTTTGCAGATTGGTACTAATCCTACTGTCCTTTGCACTACTAATTTAAAATTTACGTTCTGTTGAATTCAAAGGAAAATCAGAACACAATGGGTTTCTTCAAGGAACCCAAGTGTCCTTAGACTTTTAAGACCCTGCACGCTAGATAATAAATAGCAACAATAAGAATAACCAACCTTTTTTTTTACCAGTTCTTATTTAACTTACTATGCTTTGCGAAATTTCCCTGTACGTTTTTGTATGTGTGCGCAAAATTGGTGTGGAATTACGGGTGCTGGGTTTGGGCAGAAGGTTGTAAAGTGTTTAAATTTGGGAAGATTTTGTTAAACGGAAACACTACCGTGTTCTCCACTTATCTAATATTTTACGTAATGGAGATGCAAGTTTGTTTGCCTTCCTCTTTTTTTTTTTTTTTTTTCCATTATAAAATGTAAGAGCTGAGAAGCAATTAGAAATGGTGGTTTTCTTTTGGCATCTGAAAACTGTTAATAGTTGGAAAGTTATGTTTGCAGCATAGATTGCTAATAAAATTCGCCTCTTCCTGCCAAAATCAGAGAGTCCAATTTTCAACATTTCCCTGGTCTCTCTCTCTGCACGAGCCGTTCGCACTGAACTGGCTGCACTTCTGGCTGTTTTGCTCGTGCACTCTGTCAAAAAATATTTTCTGCATCTCTAATTTCATCAAGATATGCTTGACTGCGAGCGTCAGCATCGCTGAGCGCTAGTGTTTAATTCAAAATTCGCTGCGTCTGTGGCTGCGGCAGACGAACAACTGAAATATCAGTGAAGAACCAGACCACCGAGGCGCTGCGGTTTGTTGGTGTGTTTGTGCAATTAGGTGGGAAACGTCACTCTTGTGTGACTGCCTGTGCTCAAGCAGCGCTCCATTGACCACATAGCATCCATTTCTAACATTCACATCAGCAAAATCCCTGCATTTTATTGTTGTTTTATAGAGGTGTGTGCCATACCCTTTTTTCTTCCCCCATTAGTCATAGTAACACATTTTTAAATAGCGGTCTGTGGTGATAATTATCTCATCTGTGCAATTTCCAAGGTATTTCTTACACTGAGATGCAGTCAGCAGCAGTAAGGTTTTAGTAGTCCTGAAGTCAGATGTGGGTAGGATGGCAAAGGTTGTAAAGAGCTAGGACTTGAAGAAAAATAGAAAAAATGTGGGATGTCTTTCTGCCTCTTAAATGTGGTTTGCTTTTGGGAATATCGGTCTTCCTCTTTTTGAAACTGTTTCTGAAACTGTTTCATTGCTGTTTGAGGTGCTCTTGTTTTCACTGTTGATTGTGATCTACCTTGGAAATTATTATAGTACTGTGATTATCTCCTGAATGGCTGTCTTACTGCCCTGCACAGATAGTTTTCTTGAGCAGTGGTATACAGGGAGAGGTAGATGCCTAGGATATCAAGTAAGTGACATTAAGGCACTGCACTTCTAGCTGGGCTTGCCTTTGGACATGGCTGTCGTAATGTGAGGGGGCACAGGTTGGGAGCGGGCAGCTGCCCAGACCCTTGAAGGTGTGGGGTACAGCTGGGCTGGTGTAGCCCAACGTAGAAAACAGGCCACCAAACTCAATTCACATCTTGTATAAATCCAACCATTGCTGATCTTCCCTTGAATATATTTAGCGAGGGAATTGGGTTTAGTGGGTGATTGTTTTGAATGATGAGCTGTTCATTATATCTGTTTTCCTTGACTGCTGATGTGAAATAATTGACAGATGAAATGTGAGAGGATAATTTCATGTTTCACACCAGTGACTCCATTTTATTTGGTACCCTTCTCACATGATTGGGAAAGACTAGTGTCGTATGAAGCCTTTGCCCAACTGAATGGTGAATCAGCAGGTCAATGATGAGGTCATACCAAGACCTCCCGAAAAGCTCTTTGTTGTTGTTTTGGTTGGGTTGGGTTTTGTGAAGGCTTCTGAATAGGTTTCGTGATGCAACGTGCAGTTTCAGTACGTGTCCCTCCATTCCGATTTATTTTTGGTTGGCACTGTTTTTAACTCTCTGGCAGCACTGATATTGGGTGGGCAGTCCCTTTTCTGGCAGGTTTAGCAGAGTTACTAGTGGTTAATCAGACACGGATACTGGCCTGTGCTTTCAGCCCAGGGATAATATCTTTGTCTTGGGACAGAACAGTGCCTGCATGAGCTCGTGTGATACCTTGTTAGGGAAAACAGGGCCCCTAGGCTCTCCCTGCATCAGGCAAACCTAATAAATCATGGGATTTAATCAGAAGGGAAGGGCCAGACACAGGCAAAACAAAACCTGTTGGTGGGCTTTACCCGAGTAGACAGGCCTGAAGTGTCCTTAACTGCTTGCTTCTCCAGTACCTTCAGATACCACTGGCTCCTAGCAGAGGGCACTCCTGTGTGCTATGAAGTCAAAAGACTGATCCAAACCACTGCAGGTATTGATGGTGGAAACCAGACCTCAGTCGCTGGTGCCCGGGGGAGGAATTTGCAAAGGAAGGCAAAGGTGCAGAAATCCTTGCCCTTTTTCCATTGCAGATGGGAAATTAATGTTTGCATTGTAATCCTAAAGCTGTGTGGAGGTCTACAAAACAGAGTATGTCCCACGTTTTTCTGGTTTACACTTAACACCAAGAAGATTGCAGCATTTCTTCCTGCCTCTGCCATCATGGGAAAGGGTGAGGGACTTGGAGGATGGCTGCGAATGTGAGCACAACATTGGTGACAGCATCCTGGCATTCAGGGCGCTAATCCTTTCCATGTTTCTGAGGTGGCTATCAGTAGGCTTTTCTGATGGACCAACGCTTTGGGAATAGAGCCGATTTCTAACTTACAGAGGGCTCCACATGATACCCCCCCCTCAGGAACTCCCAGCACAAGATGTAATAATTGTTTTGCCCTTCTGCTTCCTATCAATGGTACTATTCTTGCGACCATTCCCATCCCCAACGTTCGATCTCCCAGCCAGCAGGTGCGGGAAGCTCAGCGAGGGTGGTCCAGGCTCAGCGCGCTCTGCGAGAGTGTATCCTGTGTTTCGCAATAGCAGCCTCTCCAACCGGCGGATGAGCCCCAGAGGGAGTCCTAGACAGTCCTGCGCCGGGCAGAAGAAGTTGGCAGCAACACAAGGCCTCAAGGATGGAGTTTATAAAGCCGGGGAGAAGTCCCCTCCTGTGGCGCGATGCTCCGTGCCAAGGCCATCATCCTTCCAGCCAAGGCAGGCTGGATGGGTCTCCCGTAAGAGCCTGTCAGCCCCTTTCATCAGACAGCTGGAGGGGCTGCCGCTGAGTGATGCACAGCACCTCCTTCCACCCCGTGCACGCTCCCGGCCAGCCAAGGGAACAAGAGGCTGGGATTAGAAATCAAACTCCGGGTTTTCTGCATGACTGTGCAGGGCGCATTAGCGTTAGACACCCCACCACCCCCTTTCTTTCTTTCTTTCTTTTTTTAATAAATAATATCTATTTGGTTTTTCCCACCATCGGTGGTTTTGTTCTCACCCGCCCCGTCTCCGTCTCCTCCCCCCGACCCCGAGGCGTGGGTACGCGGGGGGATTGTTCTGCGCCAAGCGGGGGCCTGGATGTGGATTTTGGGGTTTTGTCCGTCTCATTACAGCGAATGCATCACCTGCATGACTCAGTCATTCTTCGGCTGCCTGGGGAGAGAGGCCTTCAAGAGCAGTTGCAACAATAATCCTGTCTCATTACGGCACATGGCACTGCCGCTGTGAAAGTAGGCAAGCTAGCAGATCTCCTTCTTAGAAAATACCAGTCTAGCCGTGCGGAAAAACTACCTTCTATTACTGGGTAGTCAACACTATATTGTGGACTTCGGGAGATGGGGTAATTTAAATCACAGTAATTAAAATGAAAAAGTGATGCCGATAGTGATGACAGTGCGATACCATTTTCCTTCGCGGAAAAAGAAATTGCAAAAATCTCTGTTGATAAGAAAAAAATAGATTCTGCACCCCGTCAGAATACTAAATGTTTGTAAAAAGCAAACATACAAACCCCTCATACTTCTCTGTATTTTTCTGGTGATTTTTTTCCCCTTCATTTGGGAAAAGATGCTCAGACTGGATGCATTTGTTGGGCCCCACATTAAGTCACTAGCTTGGTTTGCCAGTGTTGTCTGACATGCTCTTCCAAACCACAGCCCATTCTCTGGAGCTTCCTGCATGCCTGAGCTGCTTCTGGTGAACATCCACCCTTCAAGTAAAAGGACTGGAGTGGCTTTGGGTAAAGGTTTAGTAATCAGGAAAAGCTGCGAACTGTTGCTGCTGCTGAACCCTTCCTATGAATCCATCTTTTCCTACAAATCCATCTAGGACCCCTGGGAACTGTGCCCTTATTATTATAGCCTTTGTCCTGCTATATCCACCATCATGGGGCAGCGTGAAGCTGCTCCCCTCTGTCCACCCAGCCACCCTGGCTTTCCTGGCAGCTTTTCCCTTTGCCTGATGCCGAAGCCTGGCTGAGGATCTCCCAGGGGCTGCAGGATGTCCTCCATAGAGAGTCCTCCCAGAGCCAGAGTTCAGCTCGCTCCCACTGCCGTGTGGGGGCCAGAACAGCACCGCCGTAGTTGAGAGGATTCACTGCAGGAACCTCCTCCCGAACAGCAGATGTCCTTGCCAAAGAAGGGTAGTCAAGCTTATGTTTTCTGTAAGAAAGATGTTTCCTGAATTATTAGTGGTTTTTTTTTCTCCGACTCTCTGTATTAAAATATTTTTTTTAAAAAGGAGAAAGTATTACTTCACGCATGTGGCTGTGTAGTTTAAATATAATTAAAGGGAAACTAGTCTTTTTTCCTTCTTCTAAAGAGTTGCATTTATACATTTTAATACGAAGATATGCTCAGTAGGGAGCAGGAGCCTATCATTGGCTCCTACTGCAGGCAACACAAACTGCAAATCTAAAAGAAAGGACTACGGCACAGAAAGGAGGAAGCGAATTTCAGATGCAGAGGGAGAATACAAGTATTTAGACCATATCTGTAGCTATAAAGCGAGAGATAAGAGGCTTTTTCCTTTATATTTTCTTTTTATTGTTTTTTATAGTGCAGTACAATACAAACATTACAACCTGGCTGACTCCTGCAGAGATGCCAGGCACTAGCATCGTGTCCAAAAATTAGCTTTATACATATGCTAAATTAAAGATTGGCAGCCGCAGCAGCACAAATCCCATATTGGCAGCAGTTTGCAAATCCCACGTTGGCAGTCTTCTCCACATGAAAGAAGAGAGGAAATACAAAGGGCAAAAAGCCCAAGAGACTTTCTCTAGCGAATAGCAGCAAGTGGAACATAGAAACTATCTGCAGGGAAAAAAACCCCTCCAAATTACTGAAGATAAAAGGGTAAAGCTGAATCTGTGACAAGCTCAAACAAGGGCCCATTTACACCTTTTGGAGAAAGAACCATTAGTAAGCAAACGTTATTTTGGTGGGAAGGGTGTGACTGGGACTGGGGCTGAGCAGAGGACGGCACTAGCCCCGCTGGGGGAATGGAATCAAGGGGAGTGGTTTCTCCTCCGACGCTTGTGTGAAGCTCTGTTTAAATTTCTTAAATTAGGCTACTGCTAAATACTTTAGGCCTAAAGCATATAGTGTTATTTTGGTTCTTCTTTGCAGATTGTGTATTTTGATCCGTCTGCAGAAGAGAAAAATTTTAATTGTATTTTTTATGAACTGATCAAAATTTTCATTGCTGTTAATTCATTAATCTGAACATCCATGTTTTCCTGCTACTTCTGCTTTTGCCTTCAAGGTGCATTTTACAACAGCGAGTGGGTTCTCATACATGTGTGATTGGCAGCAGTTCTTTCTAAGTCTGCCCAGTCAGGATGGATTACTTAACTCCTTCAACCTACCCACCTATGTTATTTTGGCTGGCACATTATTTCCTTCTTGAGAAGTTACTGCATCTGGTAGTTTTACCATGAGCAGTAAATCTTTCAAAGGCTTTGACTTGCCTGGGTTTTAGAAGTCACACATCTTGTTTTCAGAATAGACACCTGGACTTGAAGCAAGGTATGAAGTAGCAAGTGGCTGTGTGACAGTAAAAGGAAGACCTGCAAGTTAAGAGAAATCAACTAACATTTCATTCTAATGATTGGCTGCATCAAAATACAGATCCCAAGATGGATGTGCAGAGGAGTAGAATTAGTTTTTTTTCCAGAGATTTTGGGTTTGTTTAGTCTTTGAGTCCCTGTAAGTGTTGAAGCATTTAGTGATCTTCTATGGTCTAGCCCAAGATGTGATTTTTTTTTCCTTCCTTAGAAAGGAATTTGCAGTGAATCAAAGATCAGTGAACAATGAAGGTTTAATTCCTTTCCCTCTGCATGATACCTGTCAGGTCTCACTACACCATAGCCAACTCCTTCCCAGGCCAGCACTGCAGGATCTAATGCACTGCTGAGTCAGTGGATGCAGCTTCAGATCAGGCACCTCCACTGAGCAGGGCAGGGCACGTGGGACAGTGTTTCTGTCAGAGTGAGACACAGGTCTGGTTCACAGCATCCCCTGCCCCGTTGCGTTTGGCTTGGCCACCCCCTGCAGTGTGGGGCACTGGCCATCGCATCAGATAACCTGCCAGAGAAACTCTGTGCCTTTTTCAAGATGACATTTGCTTTTCAGCAGCTCACAGCTGCAGAAGCATGTACTTACTGGGGGGTGACAAAGGCCCTACAAGTCCCCAGCCTCAAAGTGCAATCTTCTGTGACATCCAGCCCATGCTCAGGGAGAGGTTTCAGGTGGAACTGGGCTTACAGAGCACTCCAGTGTTTGTCCTGCAGGAGAAAGTAAGGATACGAGGTCCAACAGAAGTGCGGTGAGGGCTCAGCAGTGAAGCAAGAGCTCCAGCATGAGGACCACATTCATAGCTGATGAACCCCCTTGCAAAGAGGGAACTAAAACTGTCATGGCCACCTGGAAACTGGGGACTGCCCAGTTCTCTCTCTTGCATTACCAAACATTTGGGTCTTCAAAGTGAAAACGAACAAAGCTCTTGGCCCTCACTTCCTGCAGGTGACGGACACATAGGTTGTCAAAGCAGTCTTTGCTTGCATTGGGCTTTCCAGCTGCATGAAGAGGTGGGATCTAAAGGACATGAGATTTTCAGAAGGAGAAAGTGTTGTTCCTGTATTATTCATTAGCTGACCTCTGCTAATCACGTCCTGCACAGAGGCCTTTATGTTTTCCACTGAGGCAACCACTGAACCCTGGCTGTGCTCCACGCTCGTGGTGGTTTTCTCTGCCAAGTCTGATTTTGCACATTCACTCTATTGAGTCTTCTCTCACCACTGCAACCCTGGTTTTGTTCCCAGGCTTTCTCTAGAGCCTGTAGGACCAGCTGTGTCCTTGAGTTGTCTGGCTTTAGCTGCAGATGCCAAAATGCTTCAAACAAGAAAAATTATCAAGTGGCACGTTCCAAGCAAATCAAAAAGCAGCTCTGTTTCACACAATGCATAGTTAGACTCTTTTCCCTCTTGATACTGTGGAAATGAACATCAATCTGAAAAGCAACAGAGCATATTCATGAAATAATCAAATCAAGGACTTAAAAACAATGACACTGCTTCTTATTCCAGGGATCTCTGATCCATTGTAAGTAGAAGGGTAGAAGGGAGAAGTTTCTTGCTTCACACTCCTGGAAAAAGAAAAATTTTGACAGAGGAAGATGAATGGATCAAGACCAGCTTCCAAAGTACAAGAGCGTAAGCAAAGGGAGCTTAGATTGCCTTTTGATGAACCAGCAACGTGCATTTGCAGCCCAGAAAGCCAACTGTATCCAGGGCTGCATCAAAAGAAAGATGGGAGGTCAAGGGAGGTGATTTTGCCCCTCTACTCTGCTCTGGTGAGACCCCACCTGGAGTACTGTGTCCAGCTTTGGATGTGTCCAACATAAGAAGGACATGGACCTGTTGGAGCGGGTCACAGGAGGGCCTCAAAGATGATCAGGGGGCTGGAGAATCTCTCCTATGAAGACAGGCTGAGAGAGTTGGCGTTGTTCAGCCTGGAGAAGAGAAGGGTCCAGAGAGACCTTATTGTGGCCTTTCAGTACTTAAAGGGGGGCTATGGGAAAGGTGGAGTGGGACTCTTTATCAGGGAGGGTAGTGGTAGGATGAGGAGTAATGGTTTTAAATTGAAAGAGGGGAGAATTAGATTAGATATTAGGAAGGAATTCTTTCCTGTGAGGGTGGTGAGGCACTGGAACAGGTTGCCCAGAGAAGTTGTGAATGCCCCATCCCTGGAAGTGTTCAAGGCCAGGCTGGATGGGGCTTTGAGCAACTTGCTCTAGTGGGAGGTGTCCTTGTCTGTGGCAGGGCAGTTGGAACTCCATGATCTTTAAGATCCCTTCCAACTTTAACCATTCTGTGATTCTATGATCACTTTGACCATTTGAAGGCACCATACAAATTGGAGCATGGGACAGATGCTCTGCATAGGCTGATGCATGCTCATCTTCACTCATGCCAAGCATACGTTTATTCTGTTATTGCATACCATGCCTGTAGTACATTAAACCATAAAAGCAGAGATCTGTGTAGGTTTCTCTGGAAAATCTTGCTGTGCTGGGAATCCCTTTTGTTATCTCAAGTTCAGGTTTTATTTTTTGCAAATCCTAATGCATTAGTTCAGAGGATGATCTCTAATTATGTATGGGCTTTTCTGCATGAAATTCTTGGCTCTCACAAAATCAGTACCATGTGATTTATGGTCATTAATCCAAGGAAGGGCAAGCCCAAAAGGAGAAAGGCCCATCAAGCAGCAAGAGTTTAGCAAGGAAACTTTAGACCTTGTGCCAGGGCCAGGGCTGTTTGGGATTCTGCAAGACTGAGACAGCAAAGTAGGTTTGTGTATGTATGTGTGTATGAGGGAACAGAGCTGTAAAAAGTTACCTTTTTGCTAGTACTTCTCAATATGCCCAGAAAAGGCTAAAATAAAGGGCCTACAAACACTGCATCCACACTGATTGTTATGGAAATCAGGCTGATTTCTGATAATCTTGGGAGATTCCCTCCAGTTAGCTTTTCTCCATCTGTAGTGTGGTCATTAACCTCGTCTGTCCAAAGGATGACTCCTTCTCCAGGGAACCTCCTGTTGCATTTGCAGTTGTGTCTGTGTCCTTGTCTGGATGCTGGCATTGTAGTGCTGACCTTAGATTTCTGTCATCACCCTTGACCATCTTGTAAGCTTAGCTCAGACCTTTCCCTTGATTGTCTACTGCTTAGGTGTCCTAAGCCATCCACATGGCATGTGCATGGTGATTTCCTGACCTCCCCCTGGCTGTCCCTGTGTGGCTGCTGCTCTCACAACCTGAGCACATTCAGTGCCTTGACCAAGTGCTGGTGTTCCCCGGGAATACCACTGTTGGCACACGGTCTCCATCATGTTTGACTGAGGCCACCAGCTCAGCCCCAATGCTGGTGACTGGCAGCACCGTGCTACTGTTTGGTGTGGTTGACTCGGGCTGTGGGGTCGTGGGAACAATTGAGTCATTTCAGGTGTTTCGCAGTGGGCAACAAAAGGTCAAAGTTAAGCTGGCTTCTTTGTGAATCTTCATGGACTTTCACGTAAGGGACAGCAACCATATCCAAGGGACAACCAGGACCCATATCTTTGGAGCACTGACCTTGGAAAGGGGATGAAAAGGGGCATATGAAAAGTCCATGGTTAGTTGAGGGAAGTCCAGTCATTTTTATGCACATCTATAGCCTCTACTCTGGGATAAAATTCCCCTTCCAGAACGTATGAACAGCTTCCACCTTACGCTGTGTCAGTGCTTAAATCGTGTGCTCAAAATTATTTTAAAATCTTGGATTAAGTGATTTAACTGAGACACACTTTCTCACTGATAATAGCTTTATTTTTTTGTAACTTCATCCCAGTACTTATCTCAAATGCTAGTGATACTTCTCTTTTACTGTTCAAGAACTTACTACTTTCAGTGGAGTGATAACATGCCTAAATTACCTGTACATGCCTTGCATCTTGATCACAGATAAGGCAAACAATATGTATTTATCTCTTTTCATCTCTCATTTTTACCTTGCTCTTGCTTGTTTCTGTGCAAACATTTCTACTTAATATGGTCTTTCTGGTGACAAAATGCCCAGAATTAAAAATAACTGAAGACTGGCAGCGCTGTTGTCGCAGAGCTGCACCGAGATGGAGGTGACACAATACAGCTCCATTGGCTGGGTTTTTTTACCACTGCAGTGTCACACAGCACATCCCTTCCTCATTTGCTGTCCCTGGTTTGCCACACTGCCGCTTCTGCTTTGTCTTTCTCACTGATGGGCCGTGGCTTTGCGTTTTGCTTTTACCCTTGGCTCTTTTGTACTTAGTTCTCATCCTCTTGGACTGCTTTTTTGGGTGGTTTCTTTTGTTATTGGTGTGCTGTTTGCATTTTCTTCAAGACCATCAGCACAGATACAAATTGGAACAACAGAAAAAAAAAAAAAGAAAAAAAAAAAAGATCCAGCAGGAGTACTCTGGACACTTTTCTTAGCTCAATCTGATTATTTTACCATTTATTTCAGCTTATTATCTGCTTAACAATCTTTTCCAGCAATGCACCTTTTAACCCTTGAACATTAATTTTGAGCATTCAGGGCTTCAAGGCAAAATGTATAAATTGCATTGAAATTATGAGAAAGTCTTGAACAGTAAAATGCTGATGTAATACATAATTGTATGAATTGTCCTCCTGACTCTACTGCATTATTTTCATTCAATTATATCACAATGGCATGAGCACATATATCAAAAAGCTGAAACGAGTTAGAATCGTGACCGTCTACTCCTCCCCCATGTCCTGTCAGTTTCTTCATCCCAGATTAGTGTCTGTTGGCTTGGGAAGCAAAGAGGGAGCAGATGGACCACAAAATGAGATTCTGTAACCTTCTTACCCAATAGATCTGCTTTCTGCGTGTATTCAGACATATTTGCTTACTGTAGTGACAATTATCAGTTTTATTTCTTTTAAGAAAACCAAACAACTTCAGCTCAGTATGAAAGAGAGCAAACTAAATTGTCTTCTGGCACCGTTACCATCCATATAATTTTAAATCAATTAGGAGTAATGTGGCCAGATTCCTATCTGCGTTATACCTGAATATGCCCGTTAAATCCATAGATACGCTTAGGTGTGAGGGGACAGACACAGTATGTACAGCCTCTGGACTCTGGATAACCTTTTGTTGTTCATAACACAGGTCAGAAGAGCACAGTTCTTTATTTCCTGGGATATTTTGTTTTAATGTAGTATTGAGATGGCCAGACGAAGCGTCTTTTTACTTGCAGATGAAAGGAGCTGGGTACAAAAGTAACCAAACAGTAATAACTACAAAGCTTCGAAATGCATCAAATAAAGAATTCAGTTTATTCAGAAACTGGCACGTTTCCTATGCCTCATTTGAGACGCACTCATTCAGAGCACTGGCTGTATTTTAAATGGGAGGAGACAAATAGTGTTTGGTTAGGGTATAGCTGTGAAGGAAAGCATCTCCCTGCTCTTAGCCACGCAGCGTGTGGTTGTAACCGTACACTGAGCTCCTCCTGAAGATCCTCTGTCAGTGTGATATACTTACAGCAGCAAAGGTCTATAGTTAAACATTTCATATTAGCAAAACATTGCGTGTCAAATGGGGGATAGGAGCCACCAGCCCCAGAAACACCGAGGTGAGGCTCATCTTACCTGTCACAGCTTTTTAGGAAGAAGGCACTTCGTCTCAGCAAGCTGCTGAGGCTCCCTGCGTATTCAGCCAAGGGAGCTGGGCGCCTCCAGAGAACAAATCATCTTTATGTCTTAGGCAGCTCACGTAGGAAGAGATAAATCTCCTTCCAGATATACCAACCTCTCTCTATTGACTGTAAAAAAAAAATAAATACAAAAAACTCTGGAAAACAAAATACTTAGAGCAAACACCTAACTTTTAGGTGGCTCAATCTGGGTGCGAGGAATCCAAATATATTGTGAGAATATATTTGGCCTAATACATGGTGACAAGCTCTTGTACTAAAAAAAGTGCCTTCACTCTCCTGCTGAGCAAATGGGACTTGTCCAACAAGTATATGGCACACATATGGCCACACACTGGAAACTCTGGGTATCTTCCTTAGGAGGAAAAAGTAGCATTTCAAACCTAGCGATTAGGACCTGGAGTTTTAGGAGTTTTGGGTAACGGGGAAAATGAAACTGCGAGGTAGAGACTTTGTGTACAAGAATTGCCTGGCTGCCTTCTAAGCACGAGTGCGTTGCCAAGAGCTGCAGGTGTTCAATCAGACTGCTTTTATTTGAGGTGCCTGACGTGGATTTCGAAACCACCACGTAGGCAACCCGGCTTGAAAATTGATCTTAATTTCTTCTAATTGCATGTCTTATTCTTCATTATTTTTCTTGTTCGAGACAGAATTTTGAAAGGCGATTCACTAGTGCAGCTATTTTTGACTCATCGCTGACTTTGTCTTTCTTCGTGTTATTTAATGGGTTCCAGTGGCCATATGCTGCGGAGAATCCTGGAACAAAGTGAGTAAACTGGGAGGCATTGCTCGGAAGGATAAATTTCACAGTTGGAAACACACTTAATACTAAGCCTTTCTAACCAGTTTTTCCAGAAATCGCAAGCTCGATTGCCATGATATCTGAACATGGCATTAGCTACTCTAATGAGGAAAATAATTGATATGCTATGGAAATTAGGTCTAATTAGATCTTGTTAAGATAAATATCTCGGTTCAGCTGAAAACTTGAAGAGATACATTTTGCAGCATTCCAGATTATAAATATGACCCTTGCTCTTCACAACCCCCCTGCATCTTGGGTTATTGCTGGTAGAAGTGAATGTGAAAAGCTTCCTTACCAGAATCACTGCAGTCTGTACCCACTTGACACAGAATACATGACAAAGATGCTAGATGGTTTAAATCTTGCATAGCTTAAAAGCAATTTATTTTTTACATCAACTTTAAACAAAGATCCTAATTTCAGAAGCATGTAATGAAATATCTCCTGTCTATTCATTTTCTTGAGTTAAAGAAATACATTAATGTTTATATAATTTCAGATCCACGGCAAATAATACTCTTCAATGCTCTTTAATGCATTTTCACTGACTTTAGAACATCACATATGCTGTATTATATCAATAACATTTCGATGGAGGGCAAATATTGAATGCAAGCTATAACAAAATCAAAATTCCTTTGAAATTTTAAAGGAAAAAGAAGAAAAAGGACCAAAAATATATCATGTGGGCCAATATGTAGGCCGGGAAGATGACATATCCAGGTTTATACGTTGCAAAGTGCCACCAAGCAATGAGCCAAACTTGCCTTCCCCATTCACTAGTGGAGTTGCCATGAGACCCAAAGCAGGATTAAACCTTATTGGCAGCTGCCTCATTTTCTTCAGCTTGCACAAAACACAGGTCCAAAATCTTTAGTCTCTTGATGGGCTTGAGTTTCCAGCTTGCACATTGACACTCTTTCTTCAGTGCAAAAGAGAGGGGAATCAACATTCTCTGATAATTTTAGTTTGATATTTTCACAGAATAAGCTATCTAAAGTGAATCCTTTAAAAGTCTTTCTTTAGAATACAGTTTTTCGGAGCCCCTGAGCTAATGACCTACAAGCCCTAAAATCTCTGTATGCGTCCTGTAACCTCACAGGCCGTTTCAAAAACATGACATGTCGAGGAGCCAATTTCCATTATTTGCTGCAATTCCTTTGCTGTCAGCCTGGCAGAGCTGGCAGCTTTAGCCGGCTGCTACTGTTCCCTGCAGCCGCCAGCTTTCCTTCTGGGGAGCAGGGTGTACTGGGAGGTGACACTGCAGAGCGGTGCAGACAAGTCCTTGGTGCATCAGTGTTGCTGGGAGCCCAAAGGCATGAAGATAGCACAGGTAAACAGCCTGGGGGGTGAGATTTGTCCGTGAGGACCACTGTTCCAGAAGGCAGGTTCCCCAAGCAGTCCCTGCAAGGATGAGGGTCTGATGGCAGAAGGTACGAAAGCTTCTTCTAGACAAATCCAGTCCCTCTGAAAAAATAAATAATAATCCATCTATAAATCCTACTCTTGGCAAGTCTTGAGAAAGGGGAAAGATGAAAGATCTGATGTTTGGAGTTGTGGTTCCTGACAGCTTTTCAATGTCTCTGTGTGTTGATAAGTACATGCATCTGTCCAGTGACATTTTCCCTTAGAAAATGAGTGTGGGGAAAACGGTGGCAAGCTAGTGTATAATTTTCCTAGATGAAGGTGAATAATAAGTGACTAAAACAAGATGAATCTTCCTATGACCTTTAAATATTAATAAATTAAATACCCATTTGCATTACTCATTTTCTACTATTAGTATTTCTCTTTTATTCTCTGTCTGGTCGTTACCACTATTCTGCATCTTCTGTTTCAGAAAATACTTACAAACATTGTAAAGATTCCCAGACCCTCCATATATAGATGTACTTAGGCAGTCACTGGATGAGATACCATGCAGACCAGCAGCAGATGTATGTAGATTTCTTCAGTAGGAGCCTATTGCAATGCTTTCACTATTTAAGTCATACAGCACCAAGGCAGCAGTTGGTTGGTTTTTTTAAAAAACTATTTACTGTTTTTGTGACAAAGCTAATGATTGCAGAAATGAGAAATCAGCCTGCAAACAGTCCAAATTTAAATAAAATCACCCCCACACTAGACTATAACAGTAGCAGATGGACAGAGGAAGAAAGTGTATATAGTCATATTTTTTGCCATTATAGTATAGACCCTTTCAGATTGCAGCAAGCAACTTGCCATCTGCAAATCTGAGTCTTTCCTTTTCTGCTGAGGCACTGATTCAAGAATCATGATTTCTGAAGTTTGAGCTAAAGTATTAAGCGGTTTATCTCTCATTTTAAAGGCATACTGATCTCATCATTTTCCTTCAAACACATGGGAAAGGCATCCTGAAAATTTCCTTTGGGTTTCTCCTTAAGACAAAACCCCCAACCACTGACTCGCTTTTAGGTATGCGGTGAGGTAATGGGTTGCGCACACGAATAGCTTTTTGTCAAATAGTCTCTTATTGCTGTTGTTATCTGGCTTTTGTTTGGTTTAGTCTATGGACAAATGATTTGCTCTATGCCAATATGATATGTAGATCAGACTGTAGAGCCTGACTGCACTACACATACTCAGCAGCAGAAATGGGGGTTTGCTTTTGATGTTGCCCCACTTGAAGAGATAAGAATGTGATCGTTACATAAATGTCATCGATTTTTAAGGGTCAGATCTTCACACAAACGGCCACTTATTTAGTGGGAGTATTGGCTTATTACAGCTTTGCAAACAAAATTTGAGCTCATTTTTAAAGCTCCTTAATGCATCAACACACTCTTTTTTTCCACGGTTTTATCTGACCGTAAGTTAGTGAAGCTGTGCTGGGGTTGTGACCATCACAGAGCTCAAACAAGCATATGCAAGTTGCAGCCTATCAGAGTTTCTGATGCTTTTTTTGTTATGGGCAGGGAGCTGCTTAATCTGAAGTTCAGGACACTCATACAGGCTTAACAACTTTTTTTTCCCCCTCTGTGTAGTCAGCAGTAACCAAAAAAATCTCCTGAAAGGCTGAAAGCCCATTTTGAACTCGTATAAAAAGAAAAGGATGCAATTCAGCTCTGGCAATTTCCTTTCAGGAGGTGCTGCAGTATGCATTGCACTTCAATATTTCTAATTTTCACCAAATCAGGGTTGTACTCTAGAGAGGCAAAAAAAGGAAAGGTTTCTTTTGTTAATCATATGTGCAAGAGCCATGTACAAAATAAAGTATTAAATACAGTAATTACAGTAATTTTTGTTAAAATATTTCTACACAATAAACCTATGGCTTTGAAGACTCTACCAGAAGCAGAAGAAAAACAATCTGTAATGAAAAAATTGAAATCAGAAGCCACTAATAACACTAAAGGGAGCCCAGAAGCCAAATTAATGTTTCTACAAAGAAATACTTTCCTACACCAGGAAAATTCCTAGTAAGACTCTTACCTGGGTCTTTATATATAGGATTCAGATTTCATTTTGAAGCATGCTTTTTACAAACTGTTTAGTGTTCATATGTCATTACCACTGTTGGGCCAGATTGCACCTGGCATCGATATAAACAAAGCTTTGGCAAGAATTCTTTCCTTTGGGATGGAGACATCTGATTTTCAAGCTGAAAACATGTCAGTGTTGCAAGACACTCCAAATAGCCTGTTTTACTAGTGCAGTAAATTAACCCGCCTGGTGTAGTGTTAAATGCTTTACAAACATCGACTGAAGGCGAGGGAGGGAAACAGCAAAAAACAAACAAAAACATTTCAATAACTTGTTTGACTAGGAGCAGTGAAAAAAGTACAAGCAAAGCTCAAAGGGAGGACGTGATCCCTGGGAGACAGGAGAGCAGAAAAACAAATTTTGTGAATTTTGTCCTGTATTCAGCCCAGAGAGCATGCCATGGTGTGGGAAGACACAGAGAGAAGGGGCAGAATGAGTTATATCGATGATAGAAAAGGCATTTTCATTTGAAGAACAGATTAGGATAACAGCAAACAGCGTCTAACTCATCATTTCCTTGTCTACAAGAGGAAGGCTTTTAAAAAGCTGTTACATGCGAGAGGTTTACCTTTGGTGCTGGTGGACAAAGACTACGTAGGCAAAACAGAGGATAAAATATTAGGCTATCCCCCTTGCTTCCCCATTGTTCAGGATGAAAAAGCTGAGCTGAACTTCTGGGCACGCAGAATTGGCTGAGTGAAAGCTCTCATCGCTAGATCGTGCGTTTGTGCTAAGCCTGAATGGTCTGGAGGACAATGGGGTTCAACCTGCCTGTGGTTCTGCAGCGATTCTGCGATACAGATGTGAAACTAGAATAGCTGGAAAGTAGGTCCACATGCGTACGGAGACGAACAGTGACCTGTCTTGAGAAACACAGACAGGAACAGTATTCTTAAATATATGTATTTATATAGCTGTTAGACTGAAGCCATTTTGTTACTCTTATCTTGCTATTTTTATTATCTGTCTATTTACAAACATGCATCCAAGTGGGATAGAATAATTAATTAATATTCATAAGCATTCATACAATGTGACCAAGTTTATGCTGGGGTGGCTGATAATTCCCAAGAGGATTACATTTGTGTTAAGCGTAGATTTATATTAGCAAGCTTCAGCATGACTGATTCTTGCTTGGCCAGCGATAGAGGACTTAGCTTCCATACTGGCAGAGATTGTATCTGGTCAACAGGAAAGGAAAACTGGCCAAGAAACTGCCAACACGGAATCTGAAAGCTGTGAAACCTGGTCAAGAAGAAATAAAGCCAAATAAGCAACAGATGAAAAATTATCTTAAAGCAAAGATCAAATCACTCAGTTGGAAATGAGAATTGTATTGGAAAAGGTGATGCGGAGAGCATGAAGGGACATAAGAATGTTTTTCAAAATAATATTAATAAATAAACTGGAGTGGTGAACACAAGTAGTTTTTTTTTTAAATAGACCTTAACATTTTTCAAGAAAAGGAAAAAGAAGTAGACAGTTTTAATATGCTTAAAGACTTTTGACAAATAGCAGAGAGGACTTTTAAACTTTGTCAGTCATTTGGAAGGCAATGCCAGAGGTGTCAGTAGAAGAGAGGCATGGGCATGCTGGAGATGGTCCAGCAAGGGGCCACAAAGATGATGAAGGGACTGGAGCGTGTCTCCTGTGAGGAGAAGCTGGTGCAGCTGGGGCTGTTCAGCCTGAAGAAGAGAAGACTCAAGGGGGATCTTATCAACATACATAAATACCTGAAGGAAGAGCGCAAAGAGGACAGAGCCAGGCTCTGCTCAGTGGTACCCAGGGACAGGACCGGAGGTAGTGGGCACACACTGAAGGTCAGGAAGTTCCCTCGGAACATCCGGAAACACTTTTTCACTGTGAGGGTGGCAAACACAGTCGGTGCTCAGAGAGCTTGTGGAGTGTCCATCTTTGGAGGTATTCAGAAGCCAACTAGACACAGTCCTGGCAACCATCTCTAGGTGGCCCTGTTTGAGCAAGGGGGTTAGACTAGATGACCTCCAGAGGTCTTGTCCAATCTCAACCATCCTGTGATTCTGTGGCTGTCTGAAGCCTGCTGGTGAAGGTGATAGATTGAATGAGGAACAAGAAAAGAAAGACACTTAAGAAAGACACACACTTTACAATGCTTTTCTGGCACCATTGTACCTGATACAGCGCCCTCAGATGCTAGAGTAGACCAGTGGGCTCATGAGGGACAACAGGCATGTTACTACACCCTTGCTGCAGAAACCTGCTGCCTCTGAAGAGGAGACTTCCTAGGAATATTGACCACTGGATGCCAGATAAAAGTCTTGGAAAAGAAATAGGTAGGGAACTCACAGATAAATCTGAACAGCACTGTTGTCACTGTGTATTTTACCCTCAGAAAATAAGTGAAGTTGTCTAGATATAGAGCAAATCCCTGACAAGCTGTGCGAGGACCACTTTGGACTGTACTGGCCCCATCCCAAGTGAAAGCAAAGACGCTTTAACTAGGGAAGGACCTGGACAACCTGCTGTATCCAGCAGCATAATCACACACGGGTGCAAGCACCGCAAACACACTGGTGGGGATGGTGCCTTGGTGCCCAGCTGGAATGAGCAAATGGAGACGTGGAACTTCCGGAGGTTGCAGGGATGGCTGCCAGATGGACACAGTGCTCAGTGGAAAGCTGGCAGTGGAGGGAGCAGCCACTGCCAGGGAAAGGGAAGGGAGCATCACCCAAATCCTGCCAGGGTTAACCTGCACCTGATGCAGGTGATGGGAGTGGAGATTCTGGCTGGAGAAGACGCCTCTGAGCACTTCAGGGGAAAAGGTGCCTTCTGTTCTCAATATGAAACACATTATTACTGGGGCAATCAAAAAACATAAGCAGGTTTAGCAAGTAAAGCGGAACAGTTTCCCTTAAAAAGTGTTCATTAGGTAAGTAGGACATATCTTCATGATTCTCTTTTGGCAGTCCTTCTTTCAGATCAAGAAGGAGATTCGTATCAAGTTAAAGGGACAAAAAATTGCTAAATTCCAGTTTAGTTCAGACAGTTACAGAACAATAAGGCAGGTTGGGCAAACGTGTGAGAAGAAAAAAAAATGTGAGCAAAAATGACGATTTAATGGGTGTCAACCTTGTGAATACTGAATTCCATTTTATCACCATTTTAAAATTAATATAATAAATCCAAAGAAGCACTACTATATGAATGCAATTATACTGCTGTAAAACCCTGGTTGTGCGTGAAGTTCATTTACACAGGAAAATAAATTATACTGCTAGCAGTGTCTTGGTGAACAGATGCAAGCTAAAGCTTTGCATCAACTTAATGTTATTGGTGTCAAGTAAATTCAAAGTAGTTAAATCGGCACAAAGGCAGGGTCCAGGCTGGCCCCAGCATTTATTACATGTGTTAAGAAATGGTCCAAAGCTGAACCCGCCTTATTAGGCTTTTATTGACATTGCATTTGGCAGAGTCATTGTCCGAAAAGTGGCAGAAAATACCTGATAAGCCAGAAGTAAAGAATTTGAGCTTATGGCCTGACAGACTGCTTGAAGTGGATGAAATCCATGTCGGATTTGGACTTAGACAGATCTAAGAGTAGGTAACAAAAACACGGTTGAAGGAGCCCGCATCTTCAGGCCACGAAAAATCTTATGAAGGGGGCAACCTAAGTGAAGGCAAAAGTTGTGCTAGTCAGGTAGTAGATGATTTATCAAGGTGTGCTGCTTCCATATGCTGAGGTAATGTTATGGATAACTTTATGGATAAATATACATACATGTTAAAACGGTGGTTCATGGTGATGATTATGATGAGATGCAGGCATTTGCTTGAATCCTGCCTGCTACTCTCCTCATTAGCACAAAACAGATGAAATGAAGCGTACTTCATTGGTTGGCTTTGGTGGAAAACCAAAAACAGCTCAAGAAGGTCCTCTTTGCATGTTGTCCTTCCCAGCTGTCTACTGTCATCCTTTGCAACCCCCATGCTTGCAGCGGTGCAATTATGTGTATGGCCATGCTGTAAACCTGACTGCTGAAATAGGCTGGTAAATAGGCTGGGGTACAAAAAAAATCCTGGTCTCCCATCCAGAAATCACTTCAGTGATCCAGTTTGAATCTCGGCTCAAGAAACAGTTGTGTTGGAAATACTTGCGTGGGGAAAAAGTGAGGCCTGGAGTGGGAATAAGCAGAAGAGGGTAGGAATTGCTTAGATCTTGCAGAAATAAACTTACATTGGTTTGTCTTACCCTTTTATAGGGGAATATACACCAACCTTACTTTAAACTTTGCACAGATATTTCAGAAGCCTGGCTAAGGAGTACCTTCTCAGTCAACCAGCATATAAAAATAATTCATTTCACTAGAAAATAAAATACAATTGAAGAAAAACTTAGGGGAAGAAATGTCATAAGTTCCACTACTTTGTTCCACTAAAATATCTAAATGAGGGACTTAAAATGGTTTTGAAGAACGCCAACAAACAATTAAGATTTCTTCTCTACATATGAATAAAGAAGTGTATTGTCTTGCACCAGTACAATACATCTCTCAGCAATGTACAAATACCATACTATAACAATAGGATTGACACAGGGGAGATTTGACCTAGAAAATAACCACTTCCTCAGGTCCCACTTTCAAACTGGAGAAAAATCTCAGCTCCTTTAACAGTGATCATTGCTCTATGTAGGAAAAAAAAATAAATCACATTGTCAGGTTTGGTTTAGACCACAGAAAACAAACCGTTTCTAAAAGGTCTTTTCTCCTGGCCATGAGTACATGAGTCATAGAGTCAGTCTGATTTTATATGTTAGGGCTCAGTTCCTGCCTCAGCAAGTCACTGCCAATGCAGGGACATCTGGGACATGGCATTCTGGTGCTGTTTGCCCTCTCCCACTTCGGGGGTGTTGAAGGAAAGGGGTGCAGCTGCTTTTGTACTGCTGCTTCAGGGGCTCTGCCAAGAGTGAACAGCTAGCTGTAATGGGCTTCATCAGGAGCATCTGAGAAAATGTTTCCTATAGGAGGTGCTAAAACCTGCCTTCGGGGTGGAGTGGGATGTTTGCGTTCCTGACTCACCCCAGGCACTCATCCAAGTGGGATCTCTATCTGAAGGAAGCTCTTCTGTTAGAGAGAGAAGGAGTTCTGGCAAAATCCAGCATGGTGCTGTGGGTCTTTGTTAAGGTAAGCACTGGCTGAGAAATACACGTACAGAACAAGTTTGCTTTGCAGGAAGGCAAGAGTTGTGTCAATTTAGTGCAAAGCTTGTTAGATCAAAGTGTTGAACGTCCCTGTGGAGAGCTATCTATTCAGTGCTCCTGGCATCTACTTCTTTCAAGCTTCTAAACTTAAAAACGTCTAAAATTACGTTCGTGCTCTCCTAACATTATTCTCCCATGGAAGCGATTACTGCAATTACACGGTACTTCTACAATGCTAAATGCATCTGATCCAAGGAGAGAACCCTGATGCCCTCACCTACTGGGGCAGAGAAGCTCATGTCCACATTGCATAGGGGTAAACCTCTAAAGTAGACTGACTGCAGTGATGGTTACATAATGTGTGGGTCTGGGTCTCCCTGTGACACAGAGCAGGGCTTTGATGGACCTACAGAATGATTGTTTCTCTGGGTGGTTTTTCTTCAGTTCCAGCAGCTGGAATAATATGAGCAGTGTGCCATATCAACATGAGGAGTTTAATCTTTAGTTGAGGATTTGTGAGGGCATAGCAAGATGGCACGTGTGAGTGTTTGAAGGCATCACAGGACTGAACAGGCGGGAAGCAGCTGAACTTGGTACAGTCCTGCCCATACTGCTCTTTGGACGTGATGGTGGAAGAGATCCATCTCTAAAACCACACCTGTGTTTTGGTTTGGAGGAAATAGATTATTCACTAGCCCATAGGAAAGTCTGGATGTAAATGAGCAGTTGTGTCTTGTGGGCAGTTGGGACGCAAGACCTTCGGGTGACATGACTTCACATGACCTTGTTACATGATCTCAGAAGGGTGCACAGGGCTGCATGAGATAATCTCTGCTTTAAAAAGCTGCCCATGAAATGAGAAGGTTTAAGAAGTCCTTTTCTAGATGGTACAAGAACCCACCTGGTGGGATGACTTCCTGGGGGTGCCTTGCTCACCATAAGACACCTGAGTGACCAGTTAGTGTCATAAATCCCATGCTAAACCTATTGCATGGAATCATATGCATCTACAAGGTGACACCACTTAAATCTAAAATGGAAGTTAAAAATGAAGAGATGAGAGGGCTTTTGCAGAAGTACAGTTTTACTGTAAACAGTTGGACTTTGGGAAATCTGTAGGATTTTGATCGTAGAATCATAGCATCATTGAATGGTAAGAGTTGGAAGAGACCTTATAGATCTTCGAATTCCAGTTGCCCTGCCCTGGGCAGGGGCACATCCCACTAGACCAGGTTGCTCCATCACATTACAGAATACTAATTTACCGATGCAGATAAAGCACTTTATCAAAGCTGAGGTAAGAGCTGTTAATCAACTTTTGCACAGTACCAAAAAACATGCACAGAGTTGTTCCAAGTTTTCTCTTTGAAACAGCTAGTTTTAATGAGACTGCAGATAGACTGGGAAAAGTTTCTTCTAGGAAAGTGGAAAGATGAAGGAAGCCATGGCACAGCTGACCTGATTTTTCTTAATGCCTTCTTCATTGCTAGAGACATCTGAGCAGCTCGGGGCAGAGGCTGGCTCCTTCAGTACAAGCAGGCAGAAGACTCTGGCCAGTTGTTTTCTTTCTGATAAACTCATAGAATAGTTTGTGTTCAAAGGGACCTTTAAAGGTCATCTAGTCCATCCTCCCTGCAACTAGCAGTAACATCTTCAACTAGATCAGGTTGCTCAGAGCCCCATCCAACCTGACCTTGAATGTTTCCAGGGATGGGGCATCTACCATCTCTCTGGGCAACCTGCACCATTGTCTCACCACATAAACTTTTATTTACCTTTATCTTGCCTTTTACTTTCCACACTGCTTAATGCTTGCTTCATTTGGCCTTAATTTTTTTTGCAAATAGTTTATTAAATAATTGATGCAATAATTAAACTGCACTTCTGATAGTACCTATTTGCCAACCTTCAAAACATTTGATTCATATCTCACTTAGAATCACCACGCTTGAAATCAGCTGCTGAACAGGGGTTGATAATTTGTTAAAGCAGATGTACTTTTGACAGACAGCAATGTATTTATTATCAGCATTAACAAAAAGTTTCATTTATAAAAATAAAAAATGGATGCCTAAATGTACACGTTTTCGATAGTAATTTATTTTATCATGCCAAGAAAATACATCTTAAACTAGAATATTTTTAAATAAAAAATAGCCATAACATACAGTTAAATTCACGTGCTGAATGAAAGAAATATATAGCTTTTTATTTTATTTATTGGTACATCAGATTGAGTATTTTGTGGTCTCATTTCATCATGCAGCAGCTCATTCGAACTGTCCAGGAAGACTAATTAACACTAATGCTTCTAAAGAATTTTCATTTGTGATGCTAATCTGTCACAAAACCAAAAGCATCCTCAGAAAGCCAGGGAAAAAAGTAAAGAGACTGCATCTTGCAGCCAGCTTAAATTAGTGTTAGCTTGATTTGTCTTAATTGAAAGGTTGTTTACATCTCTTTTGTAAGTGTTTATAAAAGTTGGCAGACAGAAGAATAGCTGCCTACGTACATGAACAAAATTTTCTTTTCTTGAAGCTGTTGTATATAGTACTGCCATTAAAAAAAAACCCTTTTGAAATATTTCTGTACACATAGTCTTAAGGTATAAGCCTGTCTCTGTGTTTATGTGTACACACAACCCCCGTGCTATATTATTTTTGTTACAGAGATATTTATGCTAAGTCCTCACAGTACATGAATATTCCTATGTGCCAATTGATTCTAGCAGTCTACTGGCCTCTATTTAAATTTCTATGACACATGCAAGTCGGAAAAATATCCTAACCACAACTTGTGAAAATGTCTTGCTCTTGCACTAAAATACACATCTTCAGATGCACTGGCTCAGCAGAAACGTAGTGCTTGCGTAGCTGAGCACCTGTAAAGCTTTATGGGGGTGCATGGGCCCCGGGTCCTGGACCACCAGCAGGTTCTTATTCTTCTCTGGTTCCCCATCCACACAACATCTCAAGCCAGGCCATCACGTTGATCATCATACATGGAAATTGTCCAATTCTGATGAGGTTGGGTAGACCCCACCTAATGTCTTCAGGATCTACATTGCCCAGGTTGGTAGAGAGAGGGAGAGGCTTGCTAAGCTCGCATGGCAGCAGGCAGCTCCCAGCTATTCATAAACAGCATTAAGAGACCTCATCCTTTAAAAATACGGGACAAAAATTGTTGATAGGCGCACTACTGTATGCCTTGGGCTTAAATGAAACATCTAAGAAAACGGGCAAGGAAATTAGGATTCCTCAGCAGAGCATAGGTAAATTGCAGCTTATTTCATAACGCTGACCACCGAAGTTTGCTTCATTTTAGTGTTGCTAACCCGTGTACTGCACGTAAAGACAATTAGCAGAGCAGAGAGAAAAGCAGCAGATGCTAGAGATGCACAGTTAGATGACTCATTATGTCATGAAGAATCTCGCTTTCAGAAAAGTGAAAAGGTTGGTATAAAAAAAGAAAAGGCTTGAGTAGCCCAAGTAATTATTAGACAAAGAATTTGAAGATTTCAGGAAAAAGTAGCAGAAAAATCAGAATCTTGCCATGCTCCAAAGCATGCGTTTGCCTGAATTGCAGAGGAGGATTGCAGACCTATGTGATGGACACACTATTCTCGCTCCCACTCCTGTCCTTTCTTTCCTTTAGGATTACATGGCATGTTCACTGTTGAACCAAAACAAAGTGTCCTTTTAAACTTACTAAGTCTTTAAAAACTCCTCAACTGATTATGTGCTCAAAGGTAACTAAAAGAAATTATTTAGTAGCAGCTTCCTGAAGGCTTTGTGATGTGTGCATATTTTACAGCATATTTTTCAGTCTAACAAGACTAACTGCAAACAAGCATTTGCCATTTCAAAGATTTATTTTCACAAGTACTTGATGCATGTGAGGTAAAAGGCAGGTCTCATGAACCAGGTGCCTCCTGTTCTCAGAGGCACCCTGATCGACCGTTAGGGTTCTCTTTTGTTTCCTGAAAAACAAATGTAATTTCTCTTCTCTCTTGTCAATCTCATCCATGAATTTGAAGCTAAATGAAGTATCAATCTGTATGGCATCACTTCACTGAGAGAGAATTAAGTCTGTGAAAAATGTTGGGCTTTTCCTCCGCAGAAACTCAGTTTTGCCCCAAACCCACTATGGGTATGTAATATATGTACGCTTCTGCAAAATCTGGTTTGAGAGATGCATTCGTAGCGTATGCACTAATAAAGTGACAAAAGATTCAGCAATGTCAAGTCCCGTAAACAAACCACTCCAGGGAAGTAACATTAACACATAATTGTATGTTTTTACCATGTCAGACCTGTCACGAAAAATAACTTGAATTGTGATTACAGTAATTAATTTTTCCTCTGCCATTTGAAACATGTAAACTTATTATGGCAATGGGGATGATAGATTCTGGTCTGCCATTTTAGCACATTTCCATATGAAGAATTTTTACCAGAAGATGTTAACAGGATGAGATCTACACATAAACATATCTTTAAAGACAGTATAGCCACTGTCTTTACATTAAGACCTGAAGGTCTTGAAGGTGGGGGGTGGAAGAGGGGGAAGAAAAAAAGTATAAGACTAGGCAAAGAAGATAAAGCAAAACAGAGACTTTGTCCCCAGAATCAAGCAAGTGTAGAAATTACAGTGCTGGAAAACTGGTTTGTGGGGTATGGTACGAGTTTGAAAAGGTAGAATAGATGTCATTTTTCTGTCTGCTGTTGCAGTCCCCAAGATTCTGTTATTTTGACCATCCTCGCTTCATTATTGCTGTATTAACACTGTGTCCAGGATGAGTGGGTGGCTGAGCTTCCAGCTCGGTGGCATTCCTTCTGTTTTGAAGCGGAAATTTCTATGCCTTGATGTATAACTTCAAGAGAAAAAAAAGAGGGAAAAGAAAGAAAAAAAAAGAAAAAAAAAAAGGGAAGAAGGAAAGGTACTGGTTCAGCTGGTGGGAGACTATGATAGTGCTGTTACCAGAGGCACCTCTATAGGTGCACTTACACTGTGTGGCTTTAAAATAAGCCCAAGGGGCTCCTTCTTTGCCGCCACCCCCTTCCCCAAGTCTCGCGCTCTGCCTGCCTGATCCCATCCGACAGTAGAGCTGATACCACACTAATCCCCGCAAGTTTGGGACTAATGAACTAACTGCTGGGCTGCCGCCACGGAGCTTGGTCCCAAACTATACTGTACTTCACACTCGATTTATTCTCCAGATGGCGAGACTGCGCGGCCCTGCCGCAAGGGACCACCTCTTCCACTGGAGTGTAAAAGTGGACGGATGTTGTTTTCTTTGCAGATTTGATAATTCAGAGCTAGGAACTCGTGAGAATGGTTAGTTATTAGGTTTAATGGGTGCCAATCGAGACAGCAACATGCGTATTCCCGTCTTTAATTTTGGTGTCTGGGTGTTCCGGGTGGCAGTGGATTTGTCAGCAATGCTTCGTCACTGAAACCTTTATCTTCTCCAGTTGGCGTAGCTGTGCGTGGTAATGAGCATCTTCCTGTGTCTTCGTCAGAGTCAAACAGAAGGGATGCTAAAGTAGACACCCTGACCAACTTTTTTTTTTTTTTTTCCCAGTGGGTTTTCCAGAACGAGTTGCAAATTCAGCGTATTTTAATAATTTCGCTGTTTACCATGATGATCTCTCTTGTCTTTCTCTCTTGATCAGTTTGATAAAGAACCCAGCCCACGTGGGACCCAATGGGGGTGCCACCATCCCAAGCTACCTGGGGATGGAATCGTTTACTTAACGATCAGGTTTATTTCTTTATCAGCTGTTCATTCATGACAGAGTATTATCCGATGTTGTAGTTCTTGTGTGAAGAACAGGGTAAATAATTTCTTTCACAGATCCTTAAAAATTCTAGTTTGAGCTTTCTTGGCAGAGACTTTGCATAGTACTTGGAAAACATGCTTATTCTTACATCTAGTACTTTAAAGAAATTATTATATCAAGGATGGCTGTTTCCTCTACCGTTACAATGTTTACCTAGGTTAAAATTTCGGCTTTTGCTTGGAGTCTGCAGTAAGAATAGCATCTACGTTTCCATGCATAGTGAGACAGAATGGGCTTTCCCTTTCCTCCGTGTTTTTAGTACATTTAGTCGGAGGTTTTAGTACATTTTTTTATTTACCCATGAAATGTTTTATTGGAAGCCTGGGTGGGGACCTGATACACCCCACTAGCATCAATGGGATTTTCTCTGTGGTAGGAAGGGTAGGCACCGAGTCAGCCCCCTCACGAGCTCTGACTTTGGCAGCCAGGTCCTCTCAGTTTGTCCCACAATTAAAAACATAAATTGAATCCTGATGTGGAAACTGTAGTGACTTGAAGTATTTTATCATGGAAGAGAAACGTTTCCATTGCTGAAGTATCTAGGCAGACAGATCTAAAACGAAGTGGTTCTAAGAAAATGCATCAATTCTCAACCCAACAGATGGCATGGGTGTGTTAACCAACATAGCAACATATTTTCTATTAAAATATGGGAAAAAAACAACAACCCCCTCCCCATGTTTGTTGGTTGGTATAAATTCAGTGAAGTTGTTGGTTATTTTTGGGATACGTACCAGAGGGCTGCACATTTAGTTTATGTAAATTGATAACAGCAACAGCCTGTTAATAAGTGTTTTGTATGGAAATATACCTAGAAAGACACACGATCTGTCTTTTTTGGGAAGGGAGTTTGCAGCCTGAGGAGAAAAATAGCTAATGAGACCGTCTACTGCTCATTATTATAATCTGAAAAAAAAAATCATAACAAATTAGGCTGTAAGTTTGCTAGAGATGTGCCTTCCATTGGAATGGATGCTGCCTTAGTGGATAATTTGGGGAGATCTTTCTTTTGCAAATTGGATCAGTGTGTGCTGAAACGGTGATCATCTAACTTTAATTAAAAGCATAAATTGGTTTGGAGCGTGTTTTTCAGCCACCCTTCTGCATCGCATCCAGAAACTTAGAGGCCAGCCCTAGAAACCCATTACCCCTGGTCAGAGAAGGAAAACGTAGGGGATTTGTATTACCCAGTAATGGCATCATATGGTTCGGTTTACCTAATTCGGAAGAACCATTTCAGATGGCTGTGCGCCGGAGCTGTCTTCCAGCTGGACGTGTTTGTAGTGAACTGCACGCATCTTTGTGTGGCTTTCCTAATGGCCCCAGCCAGAGTCCATTCACAGCAGTTCGAACAGTTTTCGGGTTGTATTTTCCAGAGATTACCTCTGAACGTGCCCCTTGATCGCAGCACAGGGATACGTACGTGTGCGCCTTGCTCCCCTCTGGCCCATTAGCGGGCATATGCTCCCAGCCTTCGGAGGAGCACGGCGAGTAGCCCCAAGCTGAAGGCTGTTTGCTTCAGATTTCATTAACTTTCTGCTTCATTATTCCTTCCTTTTAACCAGTTAGAGCCATCACTTGCTTTTTTTCTCTAAACTTACCCTTAATTATCGGGGGTCCCAGCCCTGTAAATCAGTACACTGCAGAGCTGTCTTAAACTGGCCTGGGAGACCCTGTTCTGATCGGACCTGACAACTGTAAGCTACTGTTCCCTCACACTGTTTAACTCAGACCACATTGGGAAACCGCCTCTGCCCCTCTCGCCGGCAGAGATTTGCATCCGTCTGGTTTAAATCTACTGTCATGTGCTGTCTCGCTGATTGGTATTAACCTGGATATTAACTTTGATGAGTTCTTTTTTTCCCCCCGCCCGAGTTTGCCTGTTTTCTTGAAAACCATCTCTATTCAGCAACTGCGTATTGTTAAAGTCATTCCTGAACCTCCGCGAGTCAGGAGCTTTAAAGTTTTATTAGCCCCATAAAAACTCTTCACAAATGAAATGACTTTTGATAAGTGTGCGTTTTGACAATGCGAATTTGTTAGGGGCTGTTGGTGAGTGGAAGGAATTTGGGGCTGAAACTGCAGTTGGCAGGAACCAGGGAGCCCAGGGTCCTCCTTCCCCCCACCTTTCCTCTTCAGGCCAAGAAACACACACGTTTCATTTCAGAAAAGCAAGCAAATATTCTTCTTGCAGATCAACTATTAAACAGATTTGTAGGTTTACATTTACAAAAATAGCAAAGGGCCACGGGAAGCACGTGTCTTTGGAGATCTTATTTTGTGCCAGCAGGAGAACAGCTTTTTTATGTGGTTCAAGAAAAATCTCCAAGTTATTTTGGTGTTGTTTTCAGGTGCGAGTTGTGAACTCTACCATGGGGTTTTATACCTTTTGGATACATGGACAAAAGGAAGTTTTATATATTAAAACCAAAGGAGTATATGTATATCTGTGTTTACTGGTGTGCAGGCAATATAGAGATTAATTACAAAAATGAATTGCTTTATGCAAATTTAATAAAACTGTTTTTGTGAGTGCAGACAGTTGATGAAACAGATTGTGATTAGTATAAAGGTTTATGTTTGCTAGACATCTTCAGCACTAGTAGACACGAAAGTCTTATTTTCTACAAGTGGTGGTATAGAGATACTTAGACATAATTGGTAAGCATTTTATTTACCAGTTATAAAGAAAGGAGGAAGGTAAAATTGTGAGGTGTTAGTGATGACTGCTTCAATAAAAGTCCAAGAGTGACAGACATTCTGGGGACACCAATATATACTGGCTTTCTAGCTTTTTCCTTGCATCATTTCAACATGTTTTCTGCTCAACATGTTTTCTGCTCAGTACACTTTTCTGTCAATAGAAAATATGCTTGCTTTTTCTTTTCTCATGCCACACGTATATTGTAGAGAGAAGCAAGACTGACCATTGTGAAAGCGCTTGAAGGGTTTGACTTTGGCCACGCTGAAAAGTGTGTGAGGATAAACTCCGTGTCCAGTGGCCTTGCAGAAGAAGATCTAGAGGTGCTTCTGCAGTCCAAGACCCTTCCCTCAAGCATGATGCTGCCAAAGGTTGAAAATGTTGAAGAAATAAGATGGGTGAGTACCAACAACACAGTAGATTTTGACTGAAGCTGGTGGGCCAAATTCACACAGGCAGAGAGGTGAAGACTCTGGGTTATGAGGAAGGTTGCGAGTACCTTGTAATGTTGTTTGGATAAGGTAATGGGGAAATGCATCCATTTAAATTTGTGTAAGATGTGCTGTATAAAAAGCATACGTGGAACACCTTGCATTTTTAAAGAAAACAAGGTTTATTTCTCCCATGGTCAATGAAGAACTGATACTGATGTCAGAGTATATTATCAAAAATAGAAACATAAGTGTCTGACTCTTCTCTGACTGTCCTTACAAGCAAAATTACTGTCTCTGTCCGTGATCCTTAGTGATGTGCATTGTAAGCAGGAGACGGGGAAACCGTGTTAGCGACATATGAAAAAACAGGTTGGGGGGGGAGGTCACTCCTTGGGGCAACTGGAGGAACAAACAGGAAGCTTTTAACTAGTGTTTTTAATTAGCACAGATATTATTTCCTGAACAGTTCTCTATTTCTTCCTTTTTAATTGCTGACAGGTGTGTTTGTGTTTCACGACTGACTTTTCAGCCAATAAAAACCTGAAATGTAAATGGTTGGCATGTCAAATTACTTAAGAAAACTTTGAAATAGGCCTAATTATGCTATAATTGTTTTAATTGTCAAGAAAGGGGGACGTTTGTTTAGATACACCATTACTGCTGTAACATGCCAGTAAAGGAGTAACGTTTAATTATTCGCTTCTATATTTTTTTGCAAACCGCTAGCCGAGCAGCTAGCACGCGTGCAAGCTGTGATGAAAGGCAGGCAGATGTATTAGGATCTATTTTAATCTCAGCATCTAACCTTGATCAAACCGTTAAGATCAGGCGTGAGCACAGAACTGAGCAAACAACGTTGGGTACGTGACGAGCCCCGGCCGTTCCGTGGCTCTGCCCCCTCAGCCTCCGCCACTCAGGGTGGAAGGGACACCGTCCCCTTCCACCAACATTTAATTAAATTAACTGGAGTGTACCTCTCAGGGTTTACAGCCGTGTAAGTGTTAGACATAACTTGTCAGTAATGAATATTCATGCTTCCAAAATGGCAGGGTCCTTGCTGCCACTAAGTCGGTTTTGCGGGAAGGTGGGATGGGGGAGCTCTTTGTCCCCTCGTCCCCTTCCACCTTCCCTCTCCCTAACTTTGATTTCCCTCACTGAAAACAAGCCAGCCCCAACAACTCCAGCCTCATGGACCGCCTTTTGCTTCCCTCTCACTTGGCCCAATCTTTGCACACAAAGAGCATGCTCTGCTTAACTCCTCTGCCTCCTTTTCCCAATCCTCCCAAAATTCACTCCGGCGTGATTTTTTTTCAGCCTCCCAGAAGCTGTTTATTTCCCCCCGCACATACCCCCACACATACCCCCCCTTCATTTTTATTTATGTGCAGCAGAAAACCTGGAGGCTGATGCACAACTAAAAGATGGGCTTACTTGTTTTCTTTTGTGTGAGAATCTCTTGCTTTCCTTTTGTCCCTAGTGTGGGTACTTGTTTGACTGGCATGGCTTATTGGACTATAACAAGCGTAACTCTCCCTCCTTTGTGGCGGGACAATTCTCCCACAAATCCCGACCAGTGTGCATTCTTCCCGACACACTATTGGGTGTGCACTGGAATTGAAAGAATTGCTGAGGCCTTGCTACTTCATCCCCTCCCCAAGCTTTGTGGGTTTTTTTTCCCTCCGCCTTCTTTTTTTTTTTTCCCCCTTTCTCCCTGAAATGAACACTTTACTGGGCCGGAAACATTTAATCGTCTCCTTTGGAAAAAAAAAGAAAAAAAAAAAATTAATTGAAACTTCTCCACACGTTACCTTTTGTCTTGGTGCTTATTGCAAAATTTTTTAAGAGGGAAACAATATTTAATTAAACGTGCTTCTTTTTTTCTTATGTGTTTACCTTCAAAACAAAAGACAGCAAAAGTCCCAGGAGAGTGACTTTTAAAATATTTTTAAGATAAAAGAAGAGCTCTACGACTTTAGCTTGCACCTAAAATATAAAATATAAACACAGTAGCACTTCTTACTTTTTTTTTTTCCACATAAAAAAAATAAAAATCAGGTAGGAGTCTTAAGAATATATACTGATGCCATTGTGTTACCTCATTTTCTGCATTTGTCTGGATGGAGTTTACTATTCTCCATCACTGTAGTACCTGCCATACTGTACACTCACACGTGTGAATTGCATTGATTGGGTTTTTTTTCTCCTTGCATATTCTTGGGTGGAATTCTCTTCTCCAAACAAAAGTTACCGAGAGGGCCGTGGTGACGATGCAAAGCAGGGATGGGAAGGGCAGAATTCCTCATCAAAGAAAGCTGTGATTTATTTTGGCCTAATTGTAAAGTTACTGCAAATTGCTGGAAAGCTTTTTTTCAAGATCTGGGTGATTAGATTTTCCTTCTTTTGGGGAGGGGCGGTGGGGGGAAGCTAAAAGGGGAAATAACACCTCTAATCCAGCTTCTGGTAAATAGGCTGCCAGCTTTTAAAATGAGTTTCCTTTCTATTAGTCAGAATATTATGCTAAGCCTTAAGCATTAGTTTTTTATGTTGCCATAGCAGCCTTATTCCTGCAGGGTTGTGACCTGCGATGATTACAGTACAAAGCTTATAGGGTCTTGAAACCCCCTTTGAAGATGAAAAGTCTTTGATGGTTTATATTTATGCAAATCTCTTAGATATGATTTACCCAACTGAGACTGAATGGAGAGATGATTAAAATTCCCCTTCCTTTGATATCCATTAATAGTTGAATATTCCTTAAATTTAAAATATATGCATATGTTATTTTTGTCTTTATTTACTAACATATTTTTGCCTTACCTGCAATATGTTTATCTCTGCGTAAATTACTCAATCTGAGCAGACATAATAGATTTACAATATAGGGCTGAGGGTTTTTTCCCCTTTTTTTTTTTTTTTTTTTTTTTTTTTCCCTTTTGAAAGGGGAAAAATCTGTGCAAGAGCTTTTGTATGTTTCCAGATGATAGATTTTGGAATTTGGGCTACCCCACTGGCAGCTCAGAGCTAGCTGTGAACTGGTCTCATGGAAAAAATTGGCAAGCTTTGGTCTTCAAAGAATTAAACTTCCTTTTTAAGGCCTTCCTAGGTAAGCTAAAAAATTATGAAGAAAAGCCTATTGAACAAAAGGGTAACGGTGCCGTAATGAATAATACGGATGCCACTTAGAAGGCTGGGGAGCACTTCCAGTGCTGGCAGTGCTGGACCTGAAACAAAACTGGACCTCAGGTACAGCACCACTTCATTGTTTTCCAGGGCCAGCGGATTTGCATTTCACTGAGCCAGGGTGAGAGGTGCTAAGCCTGGGTTCTTTTTTTTTTTTTTTTCCTGCAAACCGGCCTCCAAACTTAGAAATGTATGGGAATGCTGCGGTTTCCAATCACAGGCCTTATTAAAACCTGGATTAATTTTTTTTAATTATCTTTTTGGGGTGGGGAGGGGTGTTGTTAACAGCCAGGTGAAAATTTAACGTGTTATATATACATGGAGACTCGTTCTTTTTTTTCTCTCTCTCTGATAGCTCATACTGTCTAGTTTTAGTTTTCAGACAAATTCTTACATCACCTAAAAGGCCGAACACTTGCAGAACCAATGAATTTTATCCCCTTTGTGGAAACTGCAGTGGGCTTGCTCAATTTTAAGGTAAGCAGGTCTTGAAGTGTTCGTATTTTGCCATCTCAGCAAACTAGGATCAGCAGAATACTCCCCAGTTTCCCCTAGTTTCATCAAGAAAGAAAGGTCAAAAAATACTAAACATGTTGCTCGATCCCCTGAAGCAGCTGTACGTTTAACTCTCATGCTTGTTTTGTAAAGGCCTTCATAAATTAAAAATATTTTAGTGACAGAACAGTTCCAGACAGCCCACGCCAAATAACAAAACCTCTCTGCATTACTCTGACCATTTTTAATACACTTGGAGTGGAAACGGGCTTCTCCAAAGATTTGAAACACTCACAGTGTTGCACTAGGCTATTTAGAAGCCATCAAACTCGACTTTTGGGTAATATTTATTAGAGAATTAATCATCATTTTAGTATTGCTAAACTGGTGTCTTCATAATGATTTCTACTGATAACATTACAGCCAGATTTCATGTTATCATTTTGCTGCGTGTATGATAGGGTGCTTGATGATAAGATTAGAATTAACTGAAAATAGCAAATACCTGAAGAACACGCTCCTTTTTTAGGGTAATTTCAGATCCAATCTTATTTTTAAAAGTGTGTTTTAATATAAATTACTCCCCAACCTTTGCTGTCGAGTCCAGGATTTTCAGAAAGGCGAGGCAGCGTGGCAATGAAACGCAAGATCTCGTGCGTGCACCAGGGATTCAACCTTCCCCTCCCAAGCTCTAAGGGAAAAGTTTGGGACCAGCTGAGGACACACACATCAGAAGTACCTCCAGAAGTACAGGCAGGCCTCACAGGCAGCCTGCTCTTTTGATACAGCCATTTATCTTATAACACACGCTCACGTATCTGGGAGCAGCATCAAGCAGAAACCAAACAGACACGCTCCTGGCCAGTGTGTGCGTACACAGCGTTGAAGCATATTTTAAATCAGCTGAGGTTTCTCTTCACCTACAGCATTTTATAGCGGAATTTTTAATATCACGGTTCCTGATGCTGGCAGGAGAGTTGCCTTTTAAAGTGCTCTGTTAAAGAATAATTTCTTGTCCAACTAGCTGCCAGAAAAGAACACCCCATTAGCAGAGCTGGTAATTACGTCTGTCTCTCTCCATGTACCTTAGCCTTAAAAAAATATTAATATCATCCAAATGCCCATATAAAATAGTAATATTTGGACATGCACTTCTTCACAGAATAGCTACAGCTGCAAAAAAATTATTGCTTTTAGTCTGATGCTTTTCTGTACCACTTGTTGAGTTTTTAACTGCTTTAGCTAGTTTTTAGCTATATGCAGCAGCAGACCTGAAATTGCCAATCCTATAAGGAATCCTTATATCCTGCAAGTAATCTACAGCCATTTTCAACTGTTCATAGCATTTTTTAAATGAAAGAGATTCTGAGCTTTATTTCTGTTTCTCATGCAGATATATTACATGTCAGATTAATAAAATTTAATAATTTTTGTTTGCTTTTAAGCCATATTTGACAAAAGTTTGGTTTCATATTGTTACATAAATATCTGGAGTAGAGATCACAGTAATTCCCAGGGCATTATGTCAACAAGGAAGCAGGGAATCTGCTATGATGTCCTGTATTTACACGGTCCAGGCATATAGGTGCTTGGGGAAAGAGAATGTTTTCTCTTTTGCTGAGTCATTTTAAAGCACCATGTGCAGGGTCGAGCACCCACAATGGCTTTGCTTAATAGGAGCAATTTTAGCTGAAGGATTTTGGTAACACTAGGTTGCTGTAATATCGTCTGCAGTCTTTCTGCATCCTGCATTTCTGTAGAAATTAATACTCTGTTCTCCTTTGAAGGCCGTGTGTGAAGAAGCACAGAGAACAGGAGCCCAGGTTGGCTTTCATTTGGACGCAGTCGTCTTTGGAGGAGAGGATTTCCGTGCCAGCATAGGTTGTTACCTGTGTGTTTACTCCAAATGTTAATGTATGGCATTTGCATTGGAGAAGCCCAATGTCATTTATGGCTGCTGCTTCTCTGACAGCAATTAATTAAAGTAATCGCAATGTTTGATTCTGCATTTTACATTTTCACTTTTCTCCTTAATTTTTCTCAATGTGAACTCCATCACTGGGAGAGTAAAACATGGTCCCTGTGTGTTATAGAGCACTGACACTTTCTTGTGCTTCTTGCCATGCAGTACCAAAAATTAGGGAAAAAAAACCCCAAAACCAAAACCTGTTGAATCACTGAAATTATTCAAAAATACAATATCCATAAGAGATATGCACATGCTTCTAAGAACTACATTTTAAAGTCCTAAAATTCTGGCGTCTGCTTCACCACAGTTTTGCAGACAATTACCATTCAGGCTTTTGAGATCATGCACAAATACTTGCCCGTTATATTTTGCTTTCATAAATTTACTTTAAATACGTCCCACATCAATACAGCGATATTAATCTTCCTCAAAAAGGAAAAGTATTTCAAAATATCTTTTATCAGAGGCCACTTAGTTTCTAATCAATCAGATTCAGTTTAAAGACAGTAGTGCAGAGTTTTCAACACTTAAATTATAAATCAGTACATTTATGTAAAAATTAGCATCACTTTACTAAAATATGCCTTGCAAACTAGAAATCTGTGTCGAAATACTGACCCTAAGGAAAGGGAACATATTATTTTTATTTTTTTTTCACATCAGCCTTCACATGAGCACGTTGCCTGGCTGGTGTCCTGTGAGCGCATGAAGTCTCATGAATACTTTTGCTTCTTCTCAGAAGCCATCGACCATCATTTTTCATCCAAATACTAAAGCTTAAATATTCAGCTTAGGACATCGGTTGTGACGAGAATCACGACCAAGGAAAGTGCAATTCTGTTCTCAGTGTGAATTTTTTAACCATTTAGTTGTACCCAGTATATGAATTTGTATAAAGCTTCTCTTCCTGTAATGTTTCTCACTGTATGTACAATAAATAATATAATCAAATAATCATTTCATATTAGTCCTAACTCCACAGTCCTTGCCAGCCAAAACTTCCACTGACTTCAGACTTACAACTTCTGATCTGAACTGAATCAAAATCTAAATTTTATAAGGTAGTGTTTAAAAAGAGATTTATTTATTTATTGCTAAAGCAGTTTTTTTTTCCTCATAAGAGTATTATTTTTACAATATAGCCTTGTGCCCCTCTTTTCTTTTCTAAATTCATTAAATGAAATCTCAAACTTTCCTTTTTTTTACCTTTTTTTTTTTTTTACACTGGAAATATTTAAAATAGAAAGGTTTCAAACACTCTTGACAGCTTTTCTTTGTTTTCATAGGTGCAACAAGCAGTAAGGAAACTCACGATATTCTGTACGCCAGGCAAAAAATAATAGTCACAGCAAAGGCATTTGGCCTTCAAGCCATAGACCTTGTTTACATCGATTTCCGAGATGAAGATGGGCTCCGCAAGCAATCAAGAGAAGGTGCCTCGATGGGATTCACTGGTATGGCTTTCTGCCTGCGTGCCAAAATATTGCATAGCTGCTTCGATTTAAATATATTGCTACATGCTCTGTCAGTTAGGCTCGGGTTTTATTTCTGGTCATTTATTGAAAAACTCAGTGATACCAAGCTCTCCTGTGTTTATTAGCACCTTTAAAATTGGGACTGGAAATTTTGCCTCAAAAGTCACCGGCTGCTTTTTAAAACCACATCCCATGAAGCGTGTGACTGTTTTTGAAGAGGAGTCGGAGTAGAGGCTGTGCAGTGATTTCTCCCGTCACAGAGCATGGGAAAGGCAATACTGTACTCTGCAATAGCCACTCTACAATTGCTTCTTAAAATATTTGGAACCCTTACTCTTTTTTTTAATGGCAGTTGTTAAAAAATACTTTTTAGGTGAAGGAGCTGAGAAGCAAATCTCCTATGCTAATTGCAAGGGGAAAGTTATTTTCTTATTATTTCCTTTGATTTGTTTTTCATCCCTGGGCTCCCCTCCCAGTAAGTGCTGGTGACACCTATGGGTATTGGCAGACAGCAAGAGCAGCAGGATCCTTGCCCCAGCGTCCTGTAAGGCAGCCTGTTACCCTGTGATTGGTGTACCAGATCACTCGGACACCCTGGTGGGACAGTGCAGCCACCAAAGATTGGGGTTTTGCAATAGAAATCAGCCACTTGACACGTGTACTAGAGAATTCTAGCATACAGGACAAACATTTTACATGATCTCTCTCTGGCCATCATTCAGGCTATGCAAACGCTAATAGTCCCTCTCTTAGGTTTTTGTTACCAAACACAGGGGCCCTGGTGATGCCATCCAGCAACCTGTATTTTTACAGCTGATGGTATATGATACCGTAATGCACCAAGCAAAATAACCTAATGAACCAAGCGTTCTTTTAAGCCATCTTGACATGCCAGTAAAAGAACAGGGATCGATGCTCTCCAGTGCAAGCTCTGCCTTGCTGTCTGCTGAGTTTCCACTCCTGCAAAAGCAAATCTTGTTTTGGCGGCAAAACGGTTAGCTCCTCACAGCTACGTTATCGACGTCCATGTGGACTTCCACCCTTCATTCCTCTGCGATTGAAGTTAGGAAAAAAGGATAGAGCTCCTGAATGGCAGCACCTGCTGACGGCTACCTAATCTCGACCAATATTTCCTAGCTTAAGGAAAGGCTTGATTTTTTTAAAAAAAATTTCAGCATCTGAACCTCCTGTTGACAGAAGATGGAGTTGCAGATGCTTGGCATCTTTGAGAGCACTCTTTTTGAATGCTTAATGTACGTTTGAATACTTAACTCGGGCTGCCAATTTAGGAAATTTAGAAATGCTCAGCATAAACAATGTTAATGGTGATTTGGACTCCACTGACTTCATGGTGGAAGTTGTCTGACATCAGGATAGGGTCCAGATAGGAGACAAATTAAAAGGTCACATGTGGCAATTTAAGGCATAGAGTGAATTTCTCTCTCGGCTGTAGAGGTGTCCTGCCTTTCCATACGAGGAGTAAAGGTCTGTGAAAGGTGCAGACTTCATTAAGGTGAGCTCACAGCTCCAGCACTTTGCCTCCTGCCTTTCCGCAGCTATCATCAACACATTTCCAACATCCAGCAAAACAGCCTGACAATCAGTCCAACCATAATTAAAGACAGAGCAATACTGACTTTTCTCATCTGGTGGCCAAGATAAAATAAAATAAAATAAATGTTTAAGTCAAAACAGCATTTTTCATAGTGCTGATAAAAAAGAAACAAAAATATTTGATGTTGATCCAAAATGTTTCACTTTTTCTTTTGTTTCTTTTGCTTTATTTAATGTTTTTTATAACCTTGCTTGTTTTGATTAAAATAAAATGTCGTTTCAAAATGGAAAGCAAAAATATTTTGTTCCAAAACTATAGTAATGGAACATTTTAACATTTTCAATTTCATATTCATCACAGAAAATTGCAAACGAGTCTTAGCTTAATCCATCACGTCGTATAAAGCAGAACTCTGCAGATCATGTTTGCCACTGCTCTGAGAATGTTAGACTAAAATACTGAAATATTGCCTTAATAACAAGTTCAAAACACGCTATTCTTTTTATTTTTAAATATTTAAGATCCCTTCCAGCTGCTTTTTCACAAAGAATCAAAATCATTGAAATCAACAGGAATAAAATGAGTTGAAGGCTTCCAAACTGCTGTCTTACACGTGTATTTGCATGCATAGGGCCAAATTCACCACAATCAAAACTAATGCAAATCAAGAATATTTAGCAAGTCCTTCGATTTCCCCATATTCAGGTTTAGATTGCTAGACCCAGCCTTAAAATAATCAAATATGTTCACTCAAGATTAAACAGGAAAAATGATATAACAAAGAATTTACCAGCTATGTAGTTACTATTGAGATCCTCATTACTTATTGTAGCCAAGTTTTCTTTTCCAGTTATCTTATAAGCAGCCTGTTTTTACTTCAGTGATTGTGTTTACATAAAATCAGATATTTTTAAATGTAATTCAGCCAAATTAATAGATCTTTGATATGTATATTTAATTTTGATTTTACTTTATTTTTTTTAATTTTTAATTTATTTTTTTTATGGGGAGGGACAGTCTATATATATATATATATTCACACACCCATGCGTACACAGCCAGCAAGATGTTTTACAGCACCAGAATCTGTGGATTTAAAGTCAGTCTGTTGCCTGTATAAACAGTTATCAGTTTTAGGAATGTTTATGTAAAAAATTAAGTAAACCTTGACATAAGCTTTAACAGCTGACTTAGTTATTATAGAAAGTCCTGTGCTACATGCTGAGAAGCCAGATATAAATACGAACCACTATAGGTTTCCTCTCTCTTTGCAGTCTTTTGCAGAAGACTAAAATGACACCATCATACAGTTACCTAAAAGACTTGACAGGTATTGATTTAAAGCACGATATATCAAGTGGTACTGTAAAAAGGATTTCATGGTCATAAATTTTAATGTCTTCCAATTTTGCACTCTCTCAGTAACTTGTCAATAACAACAATTCTGTTTAAAATATTTGCTTCATTCCTGCATGGCATTACGTCTGTTACACAGTTATTTGGACACATAATCTATAACAAAAATCAACCGAGTGCTCTACAACAAAAGTTAGATTCTGCTATCTGTAAATTGTTTGGCAGTGTTTTGGTGATAAAAAGCATAGTTTACTGCTACAGATATCTTTATCAAAACCAATTTTTTTTTCAGAAATGCATTATACTTTAAAAAATCATGTATACGTATTTTTATTTTTGTTATAACTACAGACTGAGTTTAAATATAATTTAAAATATATTCTACATTTTCCCCAGAAAATTTGGCGCCCTAGGATTTTGCAGGAATTATTTGTACACCCTTTGATTTTTTAATTAGTAGTTTAGCTAGGGAAAATTTATTATATTATGAATCAGGAAGATCATAATATTATTAATGGTAACATTTGGTCAAATTGACTAAAAAACATTAGATTAGACCTCATGTAAAACATATTAGTTAGGGAAATTTGCCTCCATGTAATTTCTTTCAAAAAAAATATAGTACTTACTGAGTTTTAAACTTTTTATAATTTTTAAGCTATTTTTTAAATAGCTGCTATATTGAGATTCCAAACCAGATACTTGCATGACCATAAAATCACAAATTAAGAATTTGTTTGATAGGAATTAAAATAAAATTGAGCTATTTTGGCTTTTTAGCAGAGAGATGTAGCAATCCTATAAAAATTACTATTTCTTTTGCACGTGAAATGGAGTAGCTGGTCCTGCTGCATCCCCAGATTTTGTTTGTACTCCAGGTTGTCACTCAGACCCGGTGCAGCCTGAGAAAAGTAATGCAAGAAGGGGGTGGGGTGGGTGTTTGCAGTGGCTATTTCATTTAAAATTGGTGTCTCTCTGCGATCCCGCCTGAGACTTCTTACACTGAGAGAGGGGCTGGTTTCTAACGTGCAGCTGGCTCAGTGTCAGTGAGGACATGGGAGCTGAAACCTCCTTAGATCCTGGCGCTGCAAACTTTTCCTTGCGTGCAATAATCTGGCTCCCATGAGATGCTGCAGCCTGCAGCAGGGATGGGACGGGACGGGACAGGATGGGAGGGCTGTGGGACCCTCTGTGTGCAGGAGGCTGCTCACTTGGTGGCAGGTTTGTGGGATCAGGCTCATCCCTCCAACTAGTTTCGTGAGAGGAGAAGTCACTGGTTCCGCGGGAAGCTGGGAATTACAGCAGCCTCCTCTCTGTATTACAACACTTTGAAACCAAAGTGCAGAAATCGCACCGGGCTGTGAAATTCCCATTAGAAATGAACTAATAATGTCAAACGCTACACTTTTAAAACTGTCAAACAAATTAGATATGTATTTGTTTTAAGGTGGCTAAATACAATGGCAGATTAAAACGGATTATGTGGCTGTCTATTCACGTTTGAAAATCTCTGGTAAAAACAGGCAACATCTATTTTTATTTTCTTAATGTATATTTAGACAAGAAAGGATTAAAAAAAAAAAAAAAGTGCTTTGTAAAACTTCAGGGCACCGCTGGTAGTTGTTTAATACACCAGTGACTAAATAAATATGCAACCTTCCTGAGCTGCTAACTATTGCAACAACAACAGTTTAAACAACATTAAGAATTTTATGATGCTAAGCCAATAGTGAGAATTTAGGGCATGATCCTTAGGTGACCAGTAACTTTTCAGTCCTACAAATCTCTTCCCACCATCTTCAGTTCTAATTTTCTGAGCACATTTTAATATAACTTATTTATGTGTGGCTGGAGCTGTTATTTATATAGTTAAATTCAGCAGTGTGTTATATTTAACTGATATTGACTACCCCGGACAAACAATTGCACCTGAAAGGACAGAGAAAAGATGAAATGGAGAGGAAGGAGAAAGAATTGGGAGTTTTGTCAAATGATATCGAATGCAAGGATAGCTCAAAATATTTTTATTCTTAAAAAAAAATAATCTGGTAAAAAGCTATCTGCCTGTTGTCCAGTTTCAAAAAATAAAAGAAACCAAGTAAAATAATTAGTTAAAGAACAAGAAAGTCTGTGAGGCATATGAGAGCCTCAAGTGGTTGGAACATTTTGCTTGAACATCTGTTTGTCGATGCATGATTCTGGTGTTATTAATCTTCTTTGTAGGTAAGCAGGTGATTCACCCCAACCAAATTGCTGTTGTCCAGGAACAGTTCTCTCCGAGCCCTGAAAAAATAAAGTGGGCGCAAGAACTGATTTCTGCTTTTGAAGAACATCAGCGATTAGGCAAGGTAAATATTTTGTTTAATGTGCCGTAGTGGAAACCAAATTTGAATAATATTTGAGATTTAGAAAGATTGGTGATGGGTCTTTGCATTTATCTTAGGAAGTGTGTTGTGCCTGAGAGTAGTGCTCGTGAAAGCTGTGCCTGGGTAGACTGTGGAGTGTGTATTTATTATAAATATGTCACTCCCCAATATATTTACAAATAGAGTGGCTGTCTTTTTCTCCCTTCCCTGTTTTGACTAGAATTATTTGAGTACACAGCCTTTTGAGTACCTGCATATATCTACAGCCTGGGCGAATTAAAACTGCTTCTCCAATGTACCGCAGGATCAGGGTGCTACTGTCCTAGGCAAATATTTGGGATGGAAAGGCAGGTAGCCTGGCAGATGACTCAGGCTGCTTGTGCAGAGGCATCGTTGATGGGAAGAAATAAACAGATTAAGAAGTCTTGGTTTTCTCAGAAAAATGTCTGCGTTGGTAAAGCTGTTTCACTTTTTGGGGGGGTTGATGCTGCAAACATCCCTAGTAGCGAGTGGATTTACTTTTGAGCAGAACTGCTTGCAGATCGTGGTTCTTAATCATTAAAAAATGGGAATGTTTTATGTACGTTTGTACCAATTGCTGGACCTGAAATTTGGATAGAGGAGAAAGCAAATTAACGCTAGAATATGATTGTTCCTAATTTAGTGCATCATTGAGTCTCACGTTTCCTGCTCTGTGGGTTTCTGCTGTGTAAATATTGCGGTGGTGATGCACAATCTGTCTCCACTTTGTGCCAGTAATACTTAAATTAGGGGTCGCCTGAAGGAAGATTTTATGCTAGTTGCGGCATTGTCAGTTAATTATCTTAAAGGTTATTTGCTATAATCCAGTTTGCCTCTTTTTGAAAGGAGAAAGAAAAAAAAAAAAAGTTGCAGCTAAATATGTTTATCTTAGTTGCAGCCAAGCCTGGACTAGTTAAAAAGCAAAGTCCCCGTGTCAGAACGGGGAGTGCAGATGAGCAGGAAGGGGTCGCGTGTGCTTATGTGGCATTTGAGCAGGAGACAAATCTCTTCAAATAGTCAAGTTCGTGTCTAAGACTGTGCACAGGGTCCCACTTTCTCTGGTGCCGTATCAAGGTTTTCTGTACATTTCTTCACTTTCTGGTGGGTAGAAATAGATGGGGGTGCGTGCCTGCCCCGTTCCCCTGCGTTTCTGATAGTGCAGGTGTTGTGCATTAGAAATGCTAAAAAAGGTTGAAGCAGAAATGGTGCTTTCATCTCAGTAAAGAAAGGACAATGTGGATGCTATAGCTCTGCCCTTCTCTTTGCTAGGCTGTCGCATCCCTTCTCTGCTACTTGGGTGTTTCCAGTGGGTCCATAACTACAATATTCGGGTGAGCAGTTATTTCAGGGGCACTATTAGGATGCTGTATGCCTGTATCTCTTTGTTCTGTTCCCTCGATTTAGAGATGTAGCTGTCTTACCGCAAACAATTCAAAAATAGAAAACGTATGGCTGGTTTTGCCCATTATTCCAATTTACAAAGCTTGGCTCTCTTACAAAAGGCATCGTTATATACATTCTGCTGGTGCAAATGTGTGGGCAGGTAGATGCAGGCAGAAAAAAGTCAAATGACACACTCAGACAAATATTGTTTATCTTTATGATGTGTATAATACTATTCATTTAGCCAAATTTAGTGTCAGAAACTCATCTAAGGACTACCCCTGTCGTACGAACAACCGGTGAGGACACTGGACTAAATTTAACTCTAGTCTCAGTATCACGCAATCATGAAGCCAAACATGTTTACTATTGAAGAATTCTGTATTGGGCGAGTGTTAGTATTTGAATTTGATTTTGAGGCTGCACTTTACTGACATAATGCTGATTTCTTGCTTATATCAGCCATGTGGGGGGATTTTGTTTGGGTGTTGGTGAATATTGTTTGGTTTTTTTCATAAATACTTTTAAAATAGGTTCTAAGCTTCTATAATCAGCTGCCAGAACAGATTTGCTGGGGGTTTGTGGTTTAGGCTATTTTTTTAACCAACCAGGTTGCATGCATCATATATTTTTGCATGTAGATGTCTATCAATAAAAAAGGACTGGCAGGTTAATATGTAAACTTCTGGATCTCGTGTCACTGCCGTATTGCCAGGTTTCATAACAAAATTGGAAAAATAGTTTTCCGTGTAGCACTGCAAACTTCTGAACTGAGTTTGCAATTTGGTATTATAAACGTGTCAGTAAGAAGAGCGTGGACGGTCTGATTGCTTAATTTTTTTTTCCAAAGCAAACATATCCCACTGAGGGAGCCTCTTGCTCCGCATCCTAGCGACATGCTAAAATGTAAGTAATAACTCTTCCCTTACCACCTCCTGACAAATACTCCACACAGCGGTTTCAGTAATCCTCGTGTCCTAATGAAACACCTCTTCTGTTTTCCTTTTCCTTTTATTATATTAAAGTGTTCATGTCAGTAAGACTAAAAATATAGCTGTGGTTAATATGGTTGAGGCTTGCATGGCTTTGCCATGTTATTAATCAAAGTTGAAAGCCTGGAAAAAATAAATGTGAGGAATTTGCGCAGCTGTTTGTGTGGTAGATAAGTTACTGGTCTGCAGTCTCTGTGGTCATAGTTTGTTATTAATTGGGTTTAGAGTCTGATGCCTTTAGCCAACAGTATTTTCTATTAAAATAAATACGTAATAAGCTTTTATAATCTATTCCAGTTCAAATGCTACAATTGCTGTAATAATCTTTCTTTGAGAAAAGGCTGGACCAGACTACTTCATCCAGGAGGCTGAAATGCTTTTGACATAGTAGCCCCTGAATGTAAGTACTGAAGGTCAGGAAAAATTAGGATCTCGGATGGGATTAGAGATGCTGTGGCAATGTCCAAACAGAAAGAAATTTGAGAGCTACCCAGAAGTACTTGGGCTTACCTTATGGAGATAGTCATGTTTGAGAGTTGCTTTGGTTTGGCTTCTAGATTGTTTTGGTTGTGCGGTGGTTTGGTTTTTTACATTTCTAATCTGACTGAAAAACAGCACATCTAGGAAATGAATGGTCACACTGTGTTTTGGACAATTAGAAGACAAATGTTGAAAAAGTATGTTTTGTATTTTATGCAAATATTTATTAAGTGCTCTCGTTTGTCTAGAACTTTGAGATCTAAAAATGGAAAGTGCTTAAAAAGAATAGTATTATTCTGTGTCATTTCAATATTTTTCCAGTAGAATTGCATTACGGCGGGATATGATTTTCAAAATTGAAAAAATCTTCCTAAAGAAAGCCAGCGTAGCTGTTGGTAAAGTCTAAATACAAGATAAACCTCAGAGCATGTTCAAAAATCAAAAAGAAGGGTAATAAACATTGTTCTTGTAGCCTAAAGGACAGATTCTCATCTAAATTTCTTAATTATTTGAACCACATTAAACAGGGAAGTGATCTTATAAATACAGATTAATGACTGAGTCTGAGTTAGTGGGAGAAGTTGCTAACTTATTTTAAAGATAAGATCTGACTTTTATCAATGAAGGTTCAATAATCTTTGCTATGTCAGTAACTCCTGCATTTACCACACACTACATACAGAAATATAATCTCTTCTATATGTAGTTAGTGCATATATTCTACAAGAAAGTAAGACTCTGACAATGTGTTTTTGAGCTTTTCAACTTGTAAATACATCAGGCACTGTATTGTTATATGATGGCAGGATCCTCCCAAATCATCTGTTTTTTAAATAAAATTCAGATAGAAAGAAAAACAGAAGAGTCAAATAAGAAGTTGTTTACACATTCATCTCATGTACTAATTCATAAACGGTTTCAAATCAGCCACACATTAAACTAGGGAGTAGCTAAATGCTGCTACTGAAATCACCTGTCTGGTAAGGATTATTTAGAGTTAAGGTAAGTAATTCACAAATCCAAACTGTAATATGGATTGAATGCTTTAGATCCCATGGGGCAAAACAGAAGGAATATCTGTACATGCCACGAATGCACAGAGTGCCTCTAAGAAGATCTTTAGCATATGTTTCTTGCATTATATTCTGTGCCATTGTATATCATGTTCCCAGCGGCTGAGGAATAATATATATGAACTCCAGCGATTTGACAAACTATACAGTTTCTTTTATGGACCTTTCCAGGATTATGAAAAATCTTAGGAATGCATTTATTTACACAGCATCTACCCAACAAAGGAATGGAAATTTCCAGCAGTGGCTCCCTTATAATGCTCTTTGTTTAGGAAAAGCTACCCCAAGCCACTGTATCTTGGAGACGATGCGCCCTCGTGCTTGGGCCAGATCCAGCTCCCACCACTGCCCGGGGAGGTCTCTCCCCACTCCCCTCCCTCTCCTGGCAGTGCCGTGGCCCCAAGGAGGGCTCTCCGTTTACAGCCCCAGCCACGAGGGATCCATCCCACTCCAATCCAGCCCGTGGGTGTTGGGAGAGGACTATGCCCCACGGGTGGCAGGCTTCTCCAGGCTTCCTTCTGGGAGGGATGTACTGGAGCATCGCTCGGGCATGGGGCAGTGTGGGACCGCATCAACCCGCAGGGATTGTATCACACCTTACAGGACATTATATTATACTGGGGGTGAGGGAACAGCCCAGTTCCCCAATCCCTTTGCCCAGGACAGACTGCAGGCAGAGCTTTGAGGTGCCACCAACTAAGCTGGATCCCATCCCAGGGTGATTGCCGGCAGCACCGTGCAGCTCTGCGCACGCTGGGCTGCAGCACTGCCAGCCCTCACACCGAGGATGCGGGGCATTTGCTGTCGTTTATGTTAATTAGGCAATGTATATTCCTCACGCTGCGGAGCCAGGGATTCAGGGTTTTGTGATAAATTGCCACCTTTTATGAGCTTCGGCCTTAAGAAGTGTAGGCTCAGGTGCATCTCTATGCAGAGATGGAGAGCGCCGGCGGGATTTAAGCATGGGCCACCCTTATGTTGTTTATCTTTTTTAAAAAGCATCTAAGTGAAATTTTAATGTGAAAATTGATGGATAGTTAAAGAACAAGAGAGCTCACGTTAGCACTTACAGTTTCTCTGTACGATTTTATTATTTGCAAAAGATTTCGGAAATGTGTTTCGTGTCACAGTTGAAGGCTTTTCACTTAGAAAGATCCATCTGGGGGCAAATTTTGAACGTTTACAATAGAGCAGAAGGGGCTGTATTAGCTAATTGCTTGTGCTATACTGGTTCCTACACTGGCGCAATCAGTCCTGAGGGAGTTATGCCAGGTGGGGAGAGAAGGAGACAGATTTCACTACGCGGGGCTGCAAAAGCTCCTAAGCAGGGCAGAAATTCATACAAAACATTTTCTTGCCAACTCCCCCCAACCTCTTCCACTCCTCAGCAGGCATTCAGTGGCTCTTAATCTGTTTTCCTCCACTCATTAGGGACCTGTGTCCAAAACATGGGGGGAGAGGGACTCGGATGGCGCTTTGACATTTCCCGCAGGGAGAAGTTTCTCCACGAGGTGGGAGCAGGAAGACTGACCCTGTGCCCCTCCATAGCCTTTCCACCCCCAGGTAGCTCCCAGAGGAGGAGGTGGCTGCTGTCCTGGGGGACACTGGCCCTGCCGAGGGTACAGGATGGCATCTTTCTGGGTTCCTCCTCTGTCCTTGTCACCTCAAGGAGATGCGTGCAGGGTCTGGGTGAAACAGAGTGAGTGCCTTTGCCTTTTGGAAGAGCTTTTTTGCAGGCATGGAGAGTGGAGGCACCCAGCACTGCACATACCTGCCCACAGCACTGCCAAAACCTGCTCCACACCCAGCAAACCACCGAGGCAACTACCCGCCTCCCAAATCCCTCTTTAAAAAGCATTAACAAGTGCTCGTGAGCCTTGTTTCAATTTCCAAAGCAGAACCTAACCAGAGATTTAATGTTCTGACCAGATGGCTCTTTTTAAGGCTTACTGAGGGAATTCAGAAGCCTGTACAGCCAAAATATTGTTTCAGTTAATTTAAGTAGCAGCGGTCTTGCTGCCTCTTCGCCTCTCTCTCTGTGCTAGCTGACGTTTTCTGGGACCTGGAGAAGCACTCTGCAAAAGTTCCGTCAGCTGAAATAGAGAACAGCAGTAAAAAATGGCAGTTCAATCCTATTCAGTAAATTAATCTGAAATGAGAGAAAAAGGTAGACCACAAAAATAACAGTGGCTGCGTTCTTGTTCGCAGAACGAGCTTCACTGGTTTTACTTTTCTCGCCTGCGTTGTATTTTATAGCTACCTTCCCCTCTGGTATCAGATGCCTTTTGTGTGTCCTGTAGTCATTTACTTTCAGAGGAAATTTTCTAGTCCATATTTAACAAATTGCTTCCATGACTCAAGTTAATTCTCAAGTTAATTCTAAATGACTTAATTAAGGGCATCTGAGGATCCTGAAATCTTATATTAGCTACTTTTCATTTTTCCATATAATAACCATGATGCTCACTAGGGAAGAGGGTGGGGAGGATGCATGGTGGGGGAGGATGTTTGTCCAGGATGCTGCTTTTGTGCTATAAAATAAAGATTTGCTTGGCAGCAGCAAGTGTGCTCTCTGGAATTCTTCCGTTTCCGATACATTATAAGACGGAGGATGGAAACCAGTGGAGAATATTCCTCATTTCTAAGACTTTCTTCTGTTTCTTTAATTTTATTCTCTCCTACTCTAGAGGAGCACACAGGAAGACAACAACCACAATGAGGAGGAAACGAAAGAAAATGTAAAGACAGCAATAAAACCCCTCATGTCTGCCTTTCATTCAGCAACCTTAAGCTGGTTGTTTGCGCAGTGAGAGGCAGAGACTTTGGTGACTTGAAGGAGTTTCTGGAGCTGGACCACACAGGAACCCCTGGCCATCCCAGCCTAAATGGTTGTCCCCAGTGGTTCAGACAGCTTGGGGGGCTGTAAGAGGGAAAAACAACTTGTCAAGCTCACACAGCAGGGCAAGACCCTTATGCATGGGCTGGAAAAAATAATGTCAGGTGGAAGAGAAGGAAAGGATCTTGTAGGTCCCTGTTCTTCATCTTCCCTGCCCTACTGTGGACTTAAAGGATCACAAAGTCCTTCCTACCTGTTGAGCTTTAGAAAGGGCTTTTTCTGTCAGAGTTCTTGTACTGCTGCTAGGAAGTTATTTGAGGTAAAAATTAATCTCTATTTCATGTGGTTGTTGCTCTTTCTTTCTCGACCTTTTGTGTCCTTCCGTCTGCTCCTAGAGGTAGAAGCCTGCCTCATACAAACAGGCCTGCTTCTGGCATTACAAACTGACTTATCCTCTGAACTAACTAACTACTTCTACTCTGGTGGAAGTTTATACTGGTGAAAAGAAACAAAAGGTAATGATATTTAATGTTTTCTTCCTATCAACAAAATGACTCCAGAGCCTTGCTGGTGTTCATACCTTGCAGAATTCCCTTTCTGTCCATCTCTTCCCTCCACAGATCAGACACCCACTGAGCATCTCCTCTAGCCAAAAGACATTTTTGGCAAACCTTTTCAGGGGTCATTTATTTTCCCCAAAGATTTTATGTACAAGTGTCTTTATGTACAAGGGGGATGAATGTCAAAGGGTTCAAAGGAGGGGATATGGAAGCATGTAACCTGAAAAGTACAGTGTTTGTGTAGCTTGCTGTGTATGAAGGCTTTGATTTGGCATATGTGACTGCACGAGTTATTTGGGCATTTCCTATTTACTGCAAAGATGCTAGAAGAAGGACAAGAGTTGCATGTCAGCCTGATGTGGAGGCAGGACAGGCCTGAGCAGAGAGTGAGACACTATCTTGTTATAGCCTGAAAAACACGCTCACTTGACCCAGATATGGTCGAACACCTCCTAGCTGCTCACTAACCTTTGGAAGTTCATCACTAAAAGATGGAATTGTGACCCAGGTCTTTATGATGACTCTTTGGCTACAATATGCAGAAGAAAAAAAATTAATTAAACCTGCATTTAGGACCATCACAGCTGTTAGCTTATTTCCTACCCTTTACTTCCCCAGAAATACGGTTTCAACCTTCTGTTTCAAGGGAGAGTCATTCCTTTGTAGTCAGGATAATCACTCCTCCCCCAGGCACAGACCCTATGCCATTTGCTGCAACCAGGACTCTTCTCTTTTGTTCATTACCTGTAAGCAAATCCAAGTGTTTTTTTTAAGCCCCAAAGCAAAGATTGCCAAATTTCCTTTGCAGAGAGCCACTTAAACAATGCGTGTTTTTATTTAATCCCAGGGGAATTATCTTCCTGAATGCCATGCTTTTTAGGGGGAACCTTTGCCATCCACCTGCTGCCTTCCCTCCTCAGAAGAGCAAATCCACCCTTCTTCTGGAACATAACACTCTTATCTCCATAGAACAGTTAACCTTGTGCAGAGACAGAGATAATGTTCTCAGACTCAAGTAGATTTTACTGGGCTTATTCCATATTTCTTTGTGGCCTCCAAAAACTCATAACAAGACCTGTGAGATTTAGAAGTGGGCAAGCCACTGAATTACCATGGAAAGAATTCATGTTTCTCAGGTAACTCTGGATCAAAGATTTCTCGTGTCTTGCATGGACTTGAGGATGCTTGTCTATACATGTTCTCCATTTCCCGTTGTAGGAGGTGCCCAAGGTTTGCACTGGCCAGCTGTCATTGCCCATTCTGCTCGTTTCCATTTAGCCTGGTATCTGCCCACGAGTGCTGATACTGGTCACAGTAATTACTTCTTTGGACAATGGCTGTATTCACACACAGCCTCTGGCCCGAGTTTCCAGAGCAGTGTGGGAGCTCTGTTTGATTCACCACATCTCCTAATGATGAAGGCAGTGGAGGAGAGAAGGGTGGCTGGTTCATGTGTCCCCCTGTGCCTGTTTCTCCTAGGTCCTAGATGCATGTCCCCTCAGAAGGCAGCCAAGTAGGGTGAGAAGATAACCCAACTGCCACACTCATTGCAGGGATTTGGTCTGTTAAGGATAGCATAGCTGTTTTGTTGAGAATAGTTATTGAAGAAAACCAGATCTTCATCAGCAGAGCAGTATTTCTAACTCTGTGACAGCAAAGTGCCACCAAAGGACCTCCCTTTACTTGAGGGTTTGATCGTCTTCTGAGCAACAGTCACCTAACTAACAATCGAGATTTTTTTGTTGGCAATTCAATAAACATTAGATATATCTTAGATGTATACTTAGTTGAGAATTGAGCAGTAGGTTCATGAAGTATTGCAACTTCATGGAACATGACCTTGGCTTGCTTTTCCTTTCCTTCCGCTGGCCCAGAGGCTCCCCCTGCCAAAGCCTTACCTACTCACCAGGATCCCCTAGCACATCCAAGCCTGAAATCCCAAGTGCCTGAGCGGATTCCCAAAGTAGAATAGTTTTGAAAAAGCTGGCTATGTCTACGTAGTGGCCTGGAACAGCACATAAGTTGACACACACAACAAATGAATATAGCACTATTGGCTCCACAAGCTTAATGTAATCTTTACAAATATCTTTTGAGAAAGTCCTGGTCACTGTCACATGGGAGTTACAGTTGTTGGCTACATGTGTGATGAAATCTGGTAGGACAGGGCATCAAATCAAAGGTTTATTAGCAAAGGCTTGCCAGTGATCGAGGTAATTAATAACAGCTCTGTTCCCAAAACAGACCACTGAGTTCTCACTGTCAGTGCTCATGTTTGGAGTCCCATCTGTCATCAAACAGGAACCAGAAGACTTTTTGGAACTTACAGGACTTACGTAGCACTTCAAAATGTATATACCTGCTAGCCTCAGGAAAGCCAATGCTCACATTCAGTACCAATGCAGGTAATTAATAGATACCACTAGTGTAAGAACTGAGGGTCTGCATTAACCCTCCTAGTGTGTGCACTGCAGTCATCAGGATGGGCATGGATGGAGGCACAGATAACCACAGATGGAGCAAATGCTGAGGAAAAAGCCACAAGCATTCCCAGGTGCAGGAAAACATCTAATTCTTGCATCTTGTCAACCAAAAGGGACTAGCTCGTCTGATCACTGTCCCACACGTCCCAGAACAATTATTATTTTACTTTAATTAACTCATGTACTTTGATCCATAGCTCAGAGAGAATTGTGTCACATAAATATGAGGTGCCTTAAATGTTCTGTATCATGATAGTTGTAGCCAGCTTGTTTCTCTTGTTAACCCGGTGGTACACATGGAAGCAAAAGATGATTTGAGTAAAATCCCACATAACATTGTGTATTATATAAAAAAGTTTCAGGACAGGTGAAGGAGTATAAAACTCTACTTTCCCTGATCTTCTGGAAACACATGAAGGGTACCTCACTTGTGATCCTGTCCATACTGTGTTGTAGTCAAGGTCAATCCAATTCTACCACCCATGATAAACACTAGAAAGAGATTGGCTGTGTCACTTTTTCCCCTTTCCTGGTTCCACCAGAACATATTGATCCACAGATGACACAGAAATCATGGACTCTGAGTCCTGTCCATTTAACTTTTAGAAAGATCAGATGCTTCTTGCCATAAAAAAAATGATACTCTGTTTATGAGATGGTCGTATAGGTTTACCAAGCTCCTAACTACTCCCAAACGTTTCACAGAGCAAATCTTCCTGGATGATGCCACACATAGACACACATGAAAAGAGGAGGTCTCCATGTTCCAGGAACCATTGCTTTAACATGTTCATCTTTTGGCCATGGCAAATAACAGACCAACTCTGAGACTTTCCAGCCTTGTATAATTTTAACTCCCTTCCAGCTGTTTTCTGTATTTGCCAAAAGCCTTCTCTGTTCCATTCTCAGAGCACTTTAGGACATATTGAAATTCAAAGTAGAGCTGTTAAGACCTTACTCAGCATGGTCTGCATCTTGCATAAATAGCTGTTACGTTTTTTAAAATGTTACTACTGTTTTAACAGAGCATTAAATGTCATTGTGAATTTATTGCATTCAAATACTACATGGTTCCTGGGGGGTGCAGCAAATTGCAGAGTACCAGTCCTGCATCCTTCAGCCTGAAGAAGGTGGTCTGAGATACAAGAAACGGAGGTGGGGAAATGACAAACTGGTGGGCTTTGTGGGCAGTTGCAATAGCCAGGTGGAGAGAAGATAAGCAAGATGGGTCTGCCACCTTCTTCTTGCTCTGCTCTCACAGAACTATGCAGAAGGGAAACCTTTCCTCACTTTTAGGTCAACTTGGAAGGACTCTTAGGTAGTCTGCGTGATGACCCAAATGGGAAATGTCACCTGTTCACCTTTCTTCCTTGCTTTCTCCCCAATAGTCTGCCCTGACAGAGGCACAGAGAGATCAGGCTGAGGGAAGACAAAGATTGTGCAGATACAAATCCATCTGCTGTGTTGTGCTGCCTTCACAGCAGCACAGTGCAGGCCATCCAAAGCACCCTTACAGCTCCCACACCCTGCAAGCTGAGGAGTGCCAAAGTCGTAGAATCATAGAATGGCTTAGGTTGGAAGGGACCTTAAAGATCATCAAGTTCCAATCCCCCTGCCATAGGCAGGGACACTTCCCACTAGACCATGTTGCTCGAAGCCCCATCCAACAGTATTTCTCACAGGGCTTTGCCTTTGGGCCCTGCAGCGTGTTGCTGCATGAGGGATGGCACTGGATAAGGACAGCAGAATATGTGCCCTACTGCTTAAAACAGGGGCGGTGTCTAAGGCCCAGAGAGGTGCCCACTCCTCAGAAGGGCTGCCTTCCCAGCCCGCTGTTTGGTGGGTACCACAGTTGTGCTCCCACTTCACATCCCACCCGAGTTCCTCCATCAGCCTTTACCTCAGGGGGCCTATCTCTTCCCAGGGCAGGTCTGAGACATTTGACTCACCTGACGCCTGGGTCCTTTTGCAGGTTCCCAAAAGCTCTCCCACTGAATATTTTGCATGGTTACCTGGAGAGCAAGAACCACAGCCACTGAAGGCTATGGATGCAAACCCCAGCCTCACACCACGCACACACCACCGCTCCCACTCGCCCTGCAAGGTCCCTTAAGAACAGACCTTTGGTCCAGCCATTGAACTACTGGAAGTCCAAGTACAGGCTGGAAGTGTGAGATTATTGAGACAACTAGCCAAAACGAAAATTTAGATCTATGACTAAATTAATCCCAGATTAACGCTATCAAAGCGTTATCAAGCAGTGTTTATAGAAAGTCTTGTTTTCTTTATATTAATGCGAGAGAAAATCAAAAGAATGCTACAGGCAAAATTTCACCTAGCAGAACTGGAAAAGAGAGCATGTGGACAAAGCTATAATTACTGGTATTTCCTATCTGTTGAAACCTGTGGGTGGAAAGAGAGGCAGTGAATAGAGTATATTCAATGGCATTAAAATCAGTTTCTTTTTCTGGACTTTAGCTCAACACCGCAAATTAGCAGGGAGAAAATAAGCCTCAGAGTGAACAGGCAGAGAAGCCAACTTCTTCATGTTACTCTTTGCTGTTAGAAAAAAAAGGCATTTTTTTCCTTTAAGAATTCAAATTCCTAGCAACCCAAACTACAGCTGCACACTGACAAGAAGAGAATATACAGCAGATCTCAAGTGGCTCAGTGTTTGTGTGTCCACACACACATGCTATTATCCTGATTTCCTTTCTAAAACATGTTATTTCAGTGAAGAGAGTACAGGCATGCTGTTTAATTAACTCCTGATTTCTAAAAGAGATGTCCTGGCCCAGACTGATCGTGCTCCAACTTGGGCACCTGCAGGGGTGTCTGACTTCAGAGCATCCTGTGTACGGTTAGTGGAAGGCATATGACCCTCGTGATCACAATTTGGGCCACCAAAGAGGACAATTGCCTTTGCAGGGCACCCATCTCTTTCTGCCAACTATTGCAGGTGTTTAGGGTAGCTGTGCTCCTCAGTCAGCTGTTTCACAAACCTAGGAAGGATGATTCCTGACCTTCACGTATCTCTACTTACAACTGTCATGCCACGTGCAATTTTCTCTTTTAAGCAATGGCTATTATTTGACTGAATGCTCATAGAAAAACAGGGTCAATTAAAATGTGTTTTTCACAGTGAAAAAAAAAGTGTGCCCTGCATTAACTTGTAGTTTTAGATCACTGCGTAGGCCTGAATTGTTCTGAAGAAGTCCTATGTCATAAAATGTTTACTTAGTTATTAGTTATTATTATTAGTTATTATTAGTTATTTTCACAACAGGTTAATAAGTGGACTAGTTTGAGGCTGCATTTTTTTAAAAGGTTTAAAAGCATAAGTGAAAATGGCTGACGTTCCTAAGATAAAAAAAATGTGTGTTATTATTAATTATTTTAATTAATAATGATCATAATCATAATAATGATGCTGTTGGGGTAACATAGTGTTGGTTGGTTGCTCTGCAAACAAGAAATTAGATTTGAAGCATCTACTGTCGAGTATCATCAGTCTCATTATTCTCCAAACCCACCTAAAATACTGCAAGCTATAGTACGAAATCCTACTTAAAATAAAATATGTTTAACTATTAGGCTTTTGATGGCTTTAACACAGCCTGTTCTTACATGCAACGATATTGATTTGTATTAGATTACTGTTCAAGGTGGATTTTTGTCTTAGCTGTTCTAGAATGTGATTTAGTATTTAATTAATCCTCCTTCAGTTGAGCTAGATACATCACCAGAGCAACGTATTTCTTAAACATTGTTGTAAACGGGTTATATTTTCACTTTACCTATAAGAGTCTTCTATTTAAGGGTTATCAAGCCTTAAATGAAAACCAGAAAACAACGAACATCTTGCTTTCCTCTGCGTTTCTCTGCCTGCTCTGCATGCACAGCCACACAACACCGCTGCCGTTCTTACCCTGCTCCTGGGCAGCCTCCCCTCCCCGTCCAGCCTCAGGCCAGGCTGGCATCCCGGGTGGGTGGCAGAGGGACAGTAAAAGGACACGCAGCGCTTCACAGAGACACCCTACTCAATGCCGGGGCCAGGCCTCCAGTTCCGAATTCTTCAGGGCAGGGACTGCATCTGTGTGTTTGGGGGTTTTTTTCAAGAATGGGTCAAAGTACTGTCAAAATTACAAGTAAGATTATTTTTCTACCCAACTTTGGCCTGACTTGATGCACAGTGTTTTATCTTCAAAATCCTACCTGAGCAGCACGTGTGGATGAGAGCATCCAAAGGAACAGGTCAGCTTTGGCCCTATTTAAAACACATCTTCTGTTTAAGATTTAGCTGTCATTTGCAGCTAGTGACTTTAAACTTGTCACCATGGTACCAACACAAAATCACTAGAAATACAAAGTGACTTGTGAAACCTGCCCTGGGTCTCAGATCGCCACTGCTGGGGCACACTGGCTAGTTGTGCAACAGCTCGGGCCGATTCCCTATATGCTCAGGTGGGCTTTACCTTGGCTCCAGGGCAGATTTGGGCAACATTATCACGCCGGCTACTTGCTTTTCCAGCTTTCCACCCAGCCCCTGACTCCACGCTCAGGCTCAGCCCATCTTGAACACCTGATGGAGAAGCAGGTGCAGCAGCACAACCTCAACACACTCACCCCAAGTCGGGAAAGCTCCCCTCCAGCTCCCCCAATCCCTTATTGCTGTTCCCTGCTGAAACACTCCTGCTTTTGCCCTCCTTCCACATCCATTTTTACCCCAGTCCTGCAGCACAGCCCCAGCACTGGATGTGGGGGGGAAAGCTGTCCCCAGGTGGGGTGTCTGCCAGCCCCCTCGGCTGGCACACGTGGCCTCACTCTTCTTGGCCCTTGAGAGGCTGAAAGAGGCCAGGCAGCACACTGGGCTTCCCTTTTCCCTCTCTTTTTTGCCTCCTTTTTGGAGCACTCCGGCGCCCACTGCATTTCTTTAAATGCCTTTGCCCCGCCGTGGTTAGTTTGTCTCCTCCTGTGGGATTCCTGTGGGAGCTGGTGTTCCTTGCCAAACGGATGTGTTTTTAGAGGGAAAGACAAGCCAACTACGATTTCCAGAGGTCCTCTCAGGAAGTTTATATTCTCTCTCTTCCAGGGAGCGTTTACTTTCCGCGGGAGCATGATCGACATGCCATTACTGAAGCAGGCACAGAACATTGTTACGCTTGCCACAGCCATCAAGAAAAAATGAGCTGGTAAATGAAGCTCTCGCCATGAGGCCCCAGTAGCTGTTTTAAAAGACGACTATAATACTTGGGGGGGGGGAGAAGAAAATAAATTAAAGATGTCGAGCTTAAGCAGAAATTCATTTCCATTTTGCAGATCTGTCATAGTTTGCTTGCCAGAATTGCTAATTACTAAAACTGTTCCTGACTCAAACCACCGCTCGCTCCCGCACAGCCCGTGCACTGCTCGCAGCCTACCATGGGGTTACATCACCAGCTGTGTGACATCACGAGAGTTACTACGAATGCAGGATTATGACTTCACTGAAGGAGAAAAGCAGCAAAACATAAACTGTGAGCTCTATTAAAGGAGCAGGTGAAAACTGGGTCAATCGCTTCCGTTTCTATCTACGCTTCTTCCCGCTCCGGTATGGAACTCCCGTCAGAAAGGGCAAAGCCCTGAGTAATTAGGCACCGGTTGAAATAATTGCGATGAAAATCATTACTCTGTGCGAGCTTTGCCTTCCTTCCCCCTCCCATTTCTGTAAATGTGCAAGAGCCATTAAAAAAATTGCTCCGACAACGTGGGACTTTTGACTTTCTCCTCTGTTTTTTAAGCGGTCGCTGTTGAGCGTGTTCCCTCCTGGAAGCATCCAGCCCGGGAAGGGTTGGACGGCAATAAACTTGTAGTTTTCGGAGACACAAAGCAGCAGAACTTGTGCATATGGTCTCGACTCAGATTTACATCACATTAGGGATACGGCTACAGGTCATGTGGGCCGTGTGGTTAACGGGCTTAGTAAAGCTGTTTTGAAGAGGTTAACCCAGCTTGTAGTAAGGGTAAATAAACATAACAACCAGGCATTGTCCTCTATTCAGCATGTACTCTTATATGGAGGGCTAAAGGGTATTGAAGCTGCAGAGGATCAACTTGTGGTTGCCAGAGGACTCCAATGAAGTTTGAAACACCAACAATCAGAGATTTTGTTTCTGTTCCTCATTAAATCATGAGCTTTTGTGCTCAGACTATGAACGACTGTTCTTTAAGAAATTAACAGAATGGGAAGTTTTAAACTATGCACCAACCTTTTCATGACCTACACAGCAGCAATGCTGCTGCACTTAGACAAACACCGCGGGGAAGGCTGTTCTGTTTATTTAAATTCGTAAATAGAAAACACTTGTTTTTTAGTTTCTTCTTTTTTTTCCACAGCCTCCGTGGCCGTTTTATGGGGGGTGGGGGGAAATAGGGGGGGAAAAAAAGAAGCCAAAAACCNACGCCCTTTCCGCGGAATTTGGGGATGAAAAGCGCGGCTTGACACCTCCCTACACCCTCCCTCCGCCCGGGCGCTGCGCCGGGGGATCCCTTACAGCGCGGGGACCTCCAGGCTAATCTGATNACATTATCGCAACTAATGAGAAACAATTACTTAGAAGATGAGCTGGGACGAGCCGGAGCCGGGCACGACGTGTGGTTCTCCCGGCAGATTACCTTCATAAATTATCAGGTGCAAGGCAAGACGGCGGCGAGGCCTGGCGCAGGGAACGGAAAATGAGATTTATGAGATATAGGTTTGGTTTGGGGGGTTGGTAGGACTTTTTTTGTTGTTGTTTTTTTTTTTTCTTTTTTGCATAATTTTTTCATTAATCTCAATAGGACCCGTGCGGCGCAGATTGTTTTATTCCCTTAATACCGCGCCGGGTGAGGGAAAGGGGGTGCGAGGGAGGGGGAGAAGGAGGATTTAGGGGAAAAAAAAAAAAAAAAAAAGTCTTTATTGTTTTACTGAAGTCTTAATGACAACGTGTGACAAGCCCGCGGGAGCTGCGCGGCTGCGGAGGGGAGCGCGGGAGGCGGCGGAGGGGCGCCCCACAGCCGCCCCCCGCTGCCTCGGCTCCCCCCTCCAAAGAAACCCGAGAAATAATAATAATCCGCTTTCTCTTGAGGTGTTTACGCGCAACCTCTCCCTTCCGCGACTGATCGCTCAACTAACTTCATTCCGTGACCCGTGTGCGGAGGAACCAAATACGCAAATAAAATGTTGGGTATATGGTCAGATTCCTCCTTAAATTTCCCTCGGTCCCGCGGAAACTCCTGCTTCCATTTAACAGTTTTAACAGGTTTCGCTTTATAAGAAATAAAATCGTTTTTATTTGTTTTTTCGTTTACTTTAGGAAGCTTTCCGTGGTTTTTTTTTTCCGGCTTTATTCTTCTCCTTTTTCTTTCTTTTTTTTCTTTCTCTCTTTTTCTTTCCCGCCTGGTGCTAGGCAAGCAATTGATGAAACAAAACAGATTATAAGATTAGCTGCAGGATTTTGTGCATATTAATGATAGGGAAGGGCACCGAATGGGTTTGTAATTGCAGATCTTGCGCTTGGGATTGGGAACTGTAGCCCTGCTACAGCAAAGACCCCCCTGTGAGGTTTTCACATTGGAACTTAGGGGAAAAGTGAAAAAGTAATTACCAGAGCACAACATTGAAATGTTAAAGCACTTATTCTTTCTTTCAGCGTTCTGTTTTAAAGGGGGAAAACGGGCAAAATGGAAAATAAATTACTTTCAAATAAGTAGGTTAGCACCTGAATGCTGGTGCGCATTTT
>VXBW01003113.1:13077-35589 GCA_013400375.1 Thinocorus orbignyianus | reverse complement strand
TTTTTTTTTTTTTTTTTTTCAAATTCTAGCAATTATTTCGCAGGGCATTTGCTTCTGAACCTACCATCCAAGCAGCAGAAACGGGGGAAGGGAGGGCAGGGAGACCTCGGGAATACAGGGGCACTCCGCCTGTGAGATTTGAAACAAGTATCGCCAGGAAAGCTGTTCAAAGCTGCAGTTTGAAATTTAGAGGGATTTTTTGTTGTTGCCTTTTTTTTTTATCCCTTTTCACTTGATTTTTGTTTTGAAATCGGGGCTTAAAAGGAAAAGATTGTTTTGGTTTCCTCTTCGACACAAGCATCAAACGGTATTTTAGCAAGGGATGCATTTCACAAGCACAAATCCCTTGCAGGAACGGCATGTTCCCTGGAATATCGAGAAGTAACCTGACACTGAATTTTAACTTTTATTAAGAGTCCCTCCTCGTCCCTTGGACTGCTTCGGTCCTCCTACTCTGAGCTTTACCCTTCCTAAAATCTGGATATTTGCGTTTAAAACACAGTGCTCCTTTGCTGCCTGCTCTAATCGTTCTCTCCTGTCATTAACAGCAAAGGATGGCTTAGGTTTAATGGCACCTACTCGCGCGTATTGTTTTAATTCTGCTTTCAACGGAAAATAAATGTATCTGGTGGAAATTAGGCTTTGAAAACTTTTTTTTTACGAGCCAATAAAACGGAGTATCTGCTCCTCAGGCAGTAATTCCTGATTTCGAGTCGGGGGAAGGGGTGCGGGAGGGGGGAGAAGGGAAAGCAAACCCAGTTTTGACCGCATTTCTTCCATCCCAGGGTTCCCACTCGCCCTTCTCCCACCTTCCACTCCCTCGGGTTCAGAGCATCGCAAAGCTCCGAGACAGGGCTATTTTTTTTAACTACTCTTTCAGAAAAGAAAATTTGGGAAGGGGAGGTGGAAAAAAACTTAAAAAAAAGCCCATGAAGGCAGTATAATATTTTCTCTTTCTCCCGGTGCCCCGGGGCTTGGGAGCCGCGCACCTCCTGGGGGAGCCGGGGCGGAGGGGAGCCCCGGGGGAGCAGGCAGGGCTGCGGGATATTTCGGGGTGCTGGTATTTGGGGTGCTCGTCCCGGGCGTTGAGAAGCTGAGAGTACCCTCTCCGGGAGGGGACCCCGCAGCACCACAGGGCCACCGGGCTGCAGCCGCGGGGACGGCACGGGTGGATGGATGGATGGATAGATAGATGGATGGATAGATAGATAGATGGATGGATGGATGGCAGCTCCTTGCCCTGTGGAGACCAGGACAGCCCTGTGCCTTCCTGGGCTTCCAGACACTGCAGAAAATGGGAAGTGGGGAAGGAAGGGGAAAGGGAAGGAGGGAGAAGGAGGAAGGAGGAAGGAGTGCCTTAATCACACTCATTACACTGCCACCAGAACAAGCTCCTCCAGTCACCTTCATGCCCACAGCGTTCCTTCAGCCCGGACCAGCGTGCCTGTAGAAAGGCCACCTGTGGAGAGGTAGATACACACCACCCAGGCACCAGTGGTCCCTGCAAGGGCCAGGAGAGAAACTAGTGCCTTCCATCTCCTTCACTCTCACAGTCCCCAGTATGTCTCCTTGGTGCACCCCAAGCCTCCCTACACCCCTCAGCAGTGGGTGTCCCTCACCAGGAAGAGGAGGACGGGGGTCCTCCTCAGGTCCTGGGGTGCAGAGACTGAGATGTGGAGCAGAAATGTCCTGCACGTGCCCATACAGCAAGCAGGGGAGAGATCAGATGTCCTCACTACGTTTGGGTGTTATTGCTTCCCAAATTAAGTCTGAAGCTCCCAAATCTGTGATAGCAAAGCCAATACCTTAAGGTGCTGCTCAGAATGATGCCTTTGGAAATGCAAAAGGCCTGTAGCTGCCTGCTGGCATCGTTTGAAGCTGATCATCCTGGTGAGAATGAGGAGTGCTAAATGCCCATGGTACCTTCTTGGGCCTCTCCGATTTAAAGTGCGGGTCTTCTGCTTATAATTTTATTTCTATTTCTGCTAGTGTTGCAAATGTTTTTAAAGTTGTAATATCGAGCACACACATCAGTTAGGAATTTTCCACATCAACACTTGATGAAGGTAAAAACCTTCTCCCTGTGTCAGACACGCCTGCAAAAACCTAGAATTTATAGGAGACTCCTGGGAAGACCTGGTCTAGGCTTCCCGATACCTGATTCATTCCCACCTGGCTTTAGCAAGGTAGTAGTCCCACATATATAGCAATGTTTGTACAACCATTGGATAGGATGCCACTGGAAATGCTTCGTGTTAACTCTACATGTCCTGTCCTACACAAAAATGCAATTCAGGTACAGTCAATAGCGGATGTATCGCTGCAAATCTGACTATCGCTGACAGCTCTGCCTCCAGTTTTGTCACCAAAAGGCCTGTGGTTGGATAATGCGGGATTGAACACATGGAAACGAGGGGGAAACCTGTGGCAGAGGTTGTGCAAGGGCTGACAGTTGCAGCGCTGTGTGACAGCACAGGTGAGGGGAAAAAAATCACTTCCACCCTCTTCAGTCATCAGAGCTTGTACTATCAGTGAAGGGTTTGTGTTTTAGACCTTCTTACAAAAGAAGGTCTGTAGTATTTGGTCAGAGTGCAGGGAAGACCTGTGGTCCTTGCCCATAAGATGCCCCAGGAAGAGCTTGCCCAGCAGAGGCTGCCCACGATGGCAGTGCCATGCCTCCAGCTCCACACTCCTGAGGCTGCTTGGCTTCCAGCAAAAGCTGATCTGTTCATTTGAAAGCATTCAGGCACTTTCAGCCCTACATCATGATGCTTCACCCAGAGACGTAGTGAGTAGAGACATCTATTGCTTTCTTTATAACTGATAAAATCTAGGGGGGAACAGGATTAACTACCTTCACCACGTGGATGAATGTGATTTTGCTGAATATTAAGGGCACGCCAAATTTACAGAGAAAGGCACACAGGTAGTTCAGCAATAAATATAAATGCATCTCTACATCGTAGCTATACAAGACAATTCTTTCTTTAACTAGCATTTGTTAAAGGGGTGGGGGAGGGCAATGTGTACAGTGCAAGTCTGCTGTCAGAGCCCAGGGAAATGAGTGTGTCTTTGTGCCCAGGTTTTCCTGAGGCACACACATTCCCAAGTATAGGCAGACAGAGGAAATTGGAAGGCTGTCCCATTTCATATGGAGGGGAGATGTGAAGAGCTGTGCTTGGTTCCTGGCCTCACTCCCCCCCTTAACTGACATCAGTTTGTGTCAAGTTTACCAAAAATCCCTGCTGCTGTAACACTCCATTTGAGGGGAGCTGGGAAGGATAATAAACTTTTTTTTTAATTGCTTCCCTGGCTATAAATTAGCATGCGTTGGGCTAAATTTTTTTTTTCCATGAACAAAAGCACAATTGACGGTGGGTCTTAGGGAAAGTAGGGAGGGAGCTCAGAGCCCCAAGGCTCCCCTGCGTATTGAACCTGAGCAGGGGGAGGCCTTGTCTGTGCCCAGAAGTTGAAGGGCACTGAGAACTACAACAAAACAATAGGGATTTTTATGTTTCACTGACTGTTTTTGCAGCTGCATCTTCCCCCCTCCTCCTCTCCCCCCCATTATTTCATGTGAGAACCAAGTATGAAAATAGAAGCCATGGCTTTCCCTCCTGCCACAGCAGAAAACTGGACCAGAAATCACCAGAGATCTGAGGTTAGTTATAAGGCAGTGTTAAGGGCAAAAGCAGAAATTGTTTTGTGCTTCTACGCCTTATTTTGTTTCTTATTTTGTTGTCATGGATGTAAAGGCAGGGCTGAAGCCCATCAACTGCATCGTTGGTTCAACGCCATCGTCTTTGCATCCCCGAAGCTCCTGACAGCTTTTGAGAAGGAACTGGCAGGGTCAACCAAGTTCTGTTTTAGCAGTTCCTCCTCCATGCACGTCTCCCATTTTGCCCCAGAACAGCTGATAAACCATCTCTTTCCCATGGTAAAAGCTCATATAAGGTGATTTTTCTCTAGAGCTGTTTGTGGAAGCCCTTGCATTACCTCTCCTCTGGTGCATCCAGTTACTGACCTGAACAAGTAGGAGGTAGGTGGGCATGGACCGCAAGCTGGATGGGAAATATTGACAGAGAGGTGGCCAAAAGAGTGGGGGAATACTGGTGGAAAGTGACTGAGAAATGGCTGAAGGAGGGGAATGGAGAGGACAGTTGCATGCCTGTCCTCTCATACTCTGCAGCAGAGTCATCCCTTGCATCTCCTACATCCTTAGGCAGAAGGATAGGCAGAAATTGGTTCAATTTACAGCAAAGGAGAGTGTGAACATCTGACAATTTGTAAAACAAACAAAAAACCCCTGTCTAACTCAAGACTAGTTGCACGACAAGGTAGATCACTAAAGGAAAGGGTTGCGGTTTCTTTAGAACAGGCTGGGTAAGCACCTGCTGCAGGGCTTTCATGGAGGGAAGGTGGACTAGATGAGGCCCGAAGTTTTTCCTAGTCACTTTTTTTATGCTATAAAGTGTATAGAGATGCAGCAAAAATAAAAAATAAAAATACAAATAAAAAAAACCTGGAGGGGGAAAGAGGAACCTTAGAAAGTGAACAAGAGAAGAATTGGGAACTTGCTTTCCTAGCCCTAACCATCTATACCAATGGACTGTTCCCCCCTTCGAAAAATGCCTTTTTCCTTCTTTCCTTTGGTGAGGAAGGCCTACAGCACTGCTATTTGGAGAGATGAAGAAGCTTGTGTGATTTCACAGGGAGCCTTCCTGACTTCAGTGTTCTTGTCAAAGGTGCACCTTCGCCTCAGGGAGCAGAATGTGGTGGGCTGGAAAACCCCCAAACCAAACAGGCTGCCTTATCCACCACTTGTGGAGACGATCTGTCTCTTGAAATCCCTTCCCTTACCATTTCTAAGGAGCCCCCTCCCATGAGTGCATTAAATTTTCCTCCACCCAGAAGTCCCAGTAGCTGCTAAAGCTGTGACTGGGCAAGTGTGATTCCCAAGGTGTGTTTCCTAACAGGTACTGATTTCATTGCATATGTCAGCAGTGCAGCAATGAACCTAGAACACCATCTCTTTCACTCCTGCTACTGCCATCCATGTTCTGACACTGTGTATACCCTTTAAAACTTTTTCTGAAGTTCCTATCTTATTTTAAAATAGATTTATTTACCCCAGATGCAATATTATTTCTGAGAAGCAAATCATTCTTTTCCTGTTGTATTATAGAATGGAGCATTTGCAAAAATCATTAAAACTCTCGCATTTGAATCAATTTCAGGCTAGTGTCCTGTTATTCAAGCTGTCAGGGATTTTTTTGTATTATTTTGTGTGATTTTTAAATTGGTGTGTTCTCTGCTGTTACTATTAGAATTGTATAAAACATCTTGTTTGCAGAGCTGTGAAATGCTTTAAAGGCATCAATTGAAATGACAAGGTATTGTCCAAATTGAAATTTATTTCCTCCGAAACAGTGTCCCGAACATCCAGGTGGTAATAAACATTTTTCAACCACGTACAAACTGTGAATTGTACTCGAAATTAAATCTCCGCATTAAAATCTGCATTGCTGAACCTCCCGCTGGCAGCCACCATTCTCCTGAAAAGTGACATCTTCCCTGGCACTGATGGGGAGGGAGATCTTGCACGGATATAACCGAATTGTTTCCTATTACTCTTCAGACCTTGGGATTTTGCAACAGCATATACCTAAAAAGTACAAAGGCTGTGAGGTGTGTGAGGGATATGGGAGGGGGCCGCCGTGGGTTTGGTGAGGATAGGTGTTTTTGTCCTGACACATGAGGGTGGAAAGCGTTTTACAAACCTCTATTAAAGCAGCATATTGCTGATGTCACAAATTATGTCATTTTTCAGCAAGCTGTTAGGTAGCAGCAGGATACTTAGAGGTCCCAATCTGAGTTCACAGCTTGAGGCCTCATCATCCATTGAAGTCAAGGAAATACTCCAGTCCCCTGGCCCTCTGTTTACAAATAATATATCAAGAATCGGGATGTCCACAAATGAACTTTCAGGCACTGAGCTAAAGGAAATGTATTTGTGTGTATATATTTTTGTATATATACATACATACTAGCTATATAGTCATATATGTGTGCGTATGCATGCGTTTGTGTGTAGTGCAACTGAAGTCTGCAGTTTGCCATTAGATTTTCTTTGAACATGCATTTCTTTTTTATTCCTTCATATACAGAACTGATTCTTCATGACCAAGTTCACGCACAGAACCCCCACCAAAGTCAGAGATATCTGCTTGGAAAAAGGGGTACAAAGTACTCCCATTCATTTCTCCTTTGTAAAATAGTGAGGGGGTTTTAGTATATAGTGCTTATATAATATAAAAGAACTCTGATTTTAAAAGATATACATAAGGAGGGACTTATCTAGAACGGAGTTGAGTGGATTGTGCAAAATAAAGTAACTGGAATGTCTAAACATACTAATCAGTACAGCAGAACAACTCTTTAGAGGCTCTACGCACCTCCTGGGTGAATCCCATTTTCACATGGATTTGTGTTTCCCCACATTGGAGTGGAATATGCCATTGTGTTCTGACTATGCACATGTATCTGGGAGACAACAGCCTACGTTCAGAGACATAAAATATGTAGTACGTGGCCTGAGGTTGTGAAAAAAACCAAGAGGAGGAATTAAATTATAAGCAACAGTGCCAAACTCATCAGTGGGTGCTTTTACTGCCCCCACCGCCCCGTGCGTTATTGGGAGCCAAAGACGGAGTGTCAAGGCACTGCTTTGAATTTCCTGACTTTTGCCAGTGTGTTAGCATCACTCCCCGAACAGAACGAGGGCACTGGCAGGGAGATGGATGAGATGGCCAAACAAGGCATTTCTATCCCTGCTCTCTCTCCAATATTTTGCTCCTTGTTTACTGACGTGATTGGCTGTAACTTCCTCCGCTGGAAATGCTATTAGAGGGTTGGATTAGCTTCTCCTCTATAGCATATCCCTGAGTTAATTACGGCTGCAGCTATCCCCCACTATCTGCACAATAAACGCAGTTGCTTACAGAAACATGATTACAGGATTAGAGTTATTGGGCCCTCGCCCAGACGAGCGCGGTGACATAGCATAGCACTGGCACCTCCGAAAGCTACACTGACCTCAGGCGTCTCTACATCAAAGGCCACGGCCACAATCTGAGCTTCATTAGCTTTCAAGGCTGAAGTTACAGGAGCACTACTTCCTCAGCCACTAATGGGAAACACTCTCCTCCATTTGCTGTTGAGGTGTTAAAAGTTCCTCTTAACATCAGTTACCGAGCTACAGCTTCACCGGTATCCCAGTAAAATAAAAATGACTTGTGGAGTGGGAGCTGACTCCAAACTGAAAGGCTGCGTTGGACATCCCTGGCTCAAGCAAAGGGCAGTCACTGGCACAGGGACGCTTCAGAAGTGAGGACTACAGGAGGAGACGCACCCCAAATCCCAGACCGGGAGCTACAGGGGAATTCCCACAGCTCCTGAAGGGTTTCATATGGTTCTAACCAACTGTTTAATGACTGAGAGGTATCTGAAGGACTCTCTGGTTTTCATTTGTAGGATGTGATGCAGATGATGATGCAAACAGGGAGAGCTTGGCAGGCAGCTGCACCCTGGGTCTGCACTCACCGTGAGAAAGCAGTGAATAGTGGGGACAACTTTTCTAGTCCTCACAGCTGATCTGTACCTAAAAGGAGGAGACTTGGGAGGTAACATTTATTGCCACAGAGAGAAAAACTAGTCAGAAAGAGAACCAGGAGGTGGCAAAGAGCTAGGTAGGATTGAATTGAATTTTTCTTTCTAGCATACATTTCCTACGTGGAAATCTCTCTCAATCTCGGTACAACTCAGTTCCTCTTTATGCAGCTGAAACACTGGTATTTCCTCTGACTTGACTGTTTAGAAGATGCATTCTGAGACACTGGTCACCTCTTACCGTATTTGCACAGTCCTAGCGTAGTCATTTGGGGCTTGCAGTCATTACCATTACTGAATAGTAATATAGGAATGGTCAGGCTACGTTATCAACTTGCTCACAGAAACCAGCTAAGTGGCTAGGTGGCATGGAAGAACCTCCCAAGTTTCATGACTCTCTGTGCAGAAGAGGGTAAAAAGTACTTAAATACTTGTTTCATGAAAATACTTACGAGTATTGAGACATAGTCCACCACGGTGAGCACAGAGAATCGAGAACTGGCTTTATATGAGAACAGAAAGGCCAAAATACATCATTTGCATTGAAAGACTTCAATAATACTTTAAAAATATAATAATAAAGGAATGCAGAAGAGAGCTAGAGGGTTTATACTGAAGATCTTGCTTTTTTTTTCTCCAGTCCAACTAGCCTTCTCTGGTGCTATGCCTGTGGGATTGTCATTTCTATTTTTTAAGCTGATGCTGTATAAAACGGCTTGCCCGTGAGCCTCCAGGCTGGGCCAGCTGGATAAGGTGGGCTGGTCAGGTGCTGCCAAGGATAAGGCTAAGGAATTACAAGGGTGACCTCTGGAGCTAAGCTGCTCCTTCTTTTCAGGAGGTAGGAGGCTCCCTCAGGTCTGAGGAGCTCCTTGCAGCTGGAAGATTTAGTGGGCTCATACATTAGCAGGATCACATATCGGCTCCAGAGTTTTCTCCAGCTTCTCTGTTTGACAAAGCTCAGAAGCTTGCTTCAGCTGGCAAGTTTAACTTAATCTCTTGGGTTTGTTCTGCCCTAAGCAGTCTGCTCATGTTGTCAGAGCTGATTTCAGTTTCCCGAGCTTTAGGCTGGGTTAGGAACTAAGGCAAGATTAGAAATAGGAGTAAAAGGAATTCAGCTGATTTTCAGCTAAGCACCTTTTCACCACAAACAGGGACTTACAACAAGGCATTTATTTCCTAGGAAATTGCCACTGGATTTCCTTTTAAATTAAATTACCGTCATTCAAAGAAATAGGAAATTCCTCCTTATGTGTACATTTTTCACGAATTACTGATTCTTTCCAGGCTTTCCTTCTGCCACATTCCCAGGGCAGCGACCCCCAGCTCAGGCGCTGCAGCAGCTCTCTGACCAGCCGTGGTTTAAGTACTGCAGCAGCAGAAATCCAAGCCCTTCACCTTGCAAACTCAGGAAGTGTGTGATGTTAATTAGAAGCGTTTGCTCCCTTTACTGAGTAAGATCAGGGGTGGTGCGTAGGCATAGGTTGACCCAGAGAGGGTAAAGAGGGTTCTTCTCCCTGTCAGCACCAGCAACTGCAGCCCTTGTTGTCATTTCGCGTGGCACAGATGCAGCTTGACAGTCATTTTCATTATATTTTAATTATTTTCTCCTCTGTCTTTCCCTTTGGGCCAGGGCAGCGTGGGAAGCGCAGTGGGGCAAGTGGGCACAAGAAGGGGTGGCAGTGGTACTGTGGTCCATGTGAGACCGTTGCTCTTCAGAGCTGGCACGTTCTTTAGTGGTGATGTACACCAGTCTTTGGTGTGAATTTCCTATTGCTGCTAATGGTTATTGCCACACCGATTTCAAGGTGCTCAGGGTTCTGGGGCAGGGGGGTCTAATCCAAAACCCAGAAACACTGATGGGTATTTCAGATTGAGGGGAGCCTAGAAAACATAAAATTTAAAAGATGCAAAAACGCACATTTCTAAGATTCTCTTAAAAATAAAATAAAATAAAATAAAATAAAATAAAATAAAATAAAATAAAATAAAATAAAATAAAATAAACCAGAAAAAAAAAAGTGAGGAAATAAAACCAGCTTCTCTCTTCCTCTGGCTTGCCAGCATGCTTTGACGGAAAACAGGGAGGTGATCTTGGGAACACTCGTTCCAGCCTCCTGTTCATAAGTAGCAGGAAGGCCTGTCAAACCTGTCAAACTCCTTGAGCTCCTGGGGTTTACAGACTCCTCTCAGCTACCCCAAGCAAAACCACAATCCCATAAAGAAGCCTTTTCAGTAAAACCTTCTGCTATTTGCCTGAAGCCAACAAATCACTCATTTTAAAAAAAAAAAAAAATATCTATTTCTCATTTGGAAACATCCCTTCCCCCTGTGCTTGCACTCTCCTGGTGAAGCCCCAAGCAATGGCCTTGCAGCAGCAGTTTTCTGCAGGAAACTGCCACTACAGAGTATGTCAGAGCCCAAAATCTGTGCTCTGTACAGAGACCAAAGTCTCGCTCTCACTGGTCCAAGGAGAGTCTGGCTTGGGTAAGGACTGAATAAATGACCACCTGGCTTCAGTCAGAGCTCAAGGTCAGTGTAGGATGGCTTGTGTTCATTCCTGTCCTGGGTCTCTTGGTGGACTTTTCTGAGCTACTTGGGTCCAGCTAGCTGCCAAGGTGCATGTCCCACACTGAGGGATCTAGAAGAGACATCCAGACTGCCTTGTCTTTACCCTTCCTTTCAGTCCCTACATTGTCCCATCCTTTCCCTGCAAGCTGCTGTGAAAACAAGGGTTCCCAGGTCATCATCAGCAGTCCAAGCCTTTGCCCTCGTGCTGCACATGCTGGCTGCCAGTATCCAAACTCTCCTCCATCCCTGCCCCACCAGCATGTGGCTGGTGGAAAACTGTGTTGCCAGTCATCCAAGATTCCAGTTGACCATGGCACAAACCTCTGCAGTTCTCAGGACAAGTGCTAGGTTATGGTATCTAATACAGTGACAGAAAGAAGAAGAAGGCAGATGTGAAACAGCAGCCTCTTTTGGAGGAATTGTTTGATTTATTCGGGTAGAGTTGCAGGGGTGCATCCTGCCCTGAGTGATATCCTGGACCATGGGTTGGTCAGCTATGTTGCAACACCATTTTCAGCTTCTCCTGACTGGCATATGTCCTTGGCAATTACCCGACTAGCTACACATCAAATCATATTGCTCCATTTCTAGGTGGTAGATCAGAGGACAAGACACCATCAATTTCCATGCAATTGCTGAGAGTAATTGCTGAATCATACTCAAAGTCCATCATGGTAAAACCATGGCAACACCATAATAAATAAAACAGTGATTCCTCAACGAGAGCAAAAAGTGGCAACTTCAAGCTGCAACTTATTCACAATATGGGAGACGTGCTCTGGCAAGAGTTAAGCAGTCATCAATACATGTATTATAAGGGCAGAAGTATAGCAGAAGCAAAACTTTGTTGACAACACAGTAAACAAAGCTATCGTGAAGACTGAAGTAAAAACTTGAAATATACCCTGAAATACAGGCTTCGGAACCTGGCACTTAGCATATGCTGTGAGCTGAAATCCTGTTTCATTTTACATCTATTTTAACTTAGCATGCAAAAATCCACCCATGACCACCTGACTTAGCTTGAAAAAACCCAAACCATATTCAAAGTCAAGTTTTCCAAGACGTATTCATGTGAGGCTGAGAGGGTTTTTTCCTACATCCATATAAATGGCTAAAGAGTATTCAGCAGAAGCCACAATGCTCATTCTATGTGAAAAGGGAAGAGCTCATGGACAGTATCAGACTTGTTCTTCTCCAGAGCACAAAATACGAAAACAAAGTGAAAGGGAGAGAAAAAAAATCTGAGGTACTTCCTTGGGACCTAGAGCTACTGAATCCATAAGAAGTTCCCTTAAAAGACGCAAGCAGTAATGTGATAGAAAATAGGAATTAATGTCCAGTTCATTACCCAAGTTCCCATGGACTGGAACTTCTCCATGGCAAAGGGATAGAATACACACATTTTAAGCTAAAATTTATCCACAATTGTGGATTTTATCCAGAAGTGGTGCTTACCCTATATGTTAAAAAGCAGATACAACTACTATACTTGTTGGTTTTATGTATGTATATATAAGAAAAAATACAAATGTAGCAAGAACAACTAACAGGATTATTTAAGATGCACTGACAAAAAATCGTCGCCCCTCCTGAAAATCTTTCCCCTTATGTTTCATGCTTTTCTTATTTAAGAAGTACCCGTTGTAGTTCAGGGTCCATAATGACAGGGACCCTGTCTCTGAGGATGCATGTACTGGATGCCTAACAAAAAGAAGAGCAAGCCAGGCATGCACTGACACCTCCACTGAACTTCTACAGACCACTCACATCCTCCATCTGAGAAGGGCAACGAGATGCCTCAGCCCGTGTCACTATCTCAGACCCTGCACTGACAGTAGGGTCCTTACAAAAAGTGTGCAAAACGAACAGTTAGGACAAACTACCCGTTCATCTGTGGCCTAAGCAAATAAGATGAGTAGTCACTCAGACACAATTAGGTGGAAGTCTGTGCTGTGGATGTCTACTCACATTTTTTTAGTAAATACAGGCTTGAAAAGGTACAGGGAAAAGTTGGAAAAGATTGCATAGTTAAGATAAAATGAGGAATGTCCTTGAAAATTTATTTATGAGAAAAAAATAGCCAGTATTTTGCCTCAGTCAGGTTCATGCATGATGTACTAAAACTGAGGAGTGACACACGAGTGGATTGGGGCAAAGCAGAGCAGATCTCAGGACTGTTCACTTTGCCTCGGAAAGAGTTGACAGCACACACAAAACTGATGCATGCTCAAGGCAGCCACGCTGGCTCCTGCTCCACTGGAAAGAGAAACGTTTGCCACATGGAAGCAGAAAACATTGGCAGGAAAATAATTTCCAAACTTGAAAAGGAGTATTTCAAGGGGGGTTGGGGATAAAAAAAAAAGGGAGAGAAAGGGAAATAACATTCACTTGGACTCTCTGATTTTGACTTCTGACCCTATGAATTTGGGTATGTTTGAAAGTAATCGATTTGGACAAAGGCAGAAAGAGAGCTTAAAGTTACTTTAACTTCTGAATTTGAGATAGGAAAAAAGTGTGTGCATCCATCACCTGGGGGCTGGGATGAGGATGAGCAATGACCTCTTGGGGGAAGGCGGTGCAGCTCTCCCATACCAGTTACCAGCCCAGAGACCTGGCTGACATTGTAGATGTATATGGCATGCATAAGGAGTCAGATACATACCTACTGGGAAAAGGCAGTGGAAGAAGCCCCAGCTGTAACATAGACTCTACAAATGCCCATCCTTCTACATTCTCCCTGGTTTGAGCTTTGTGTCTGCTTAGGACCCAGGAGAAAGGCAAAAAGGCATATTTATACCGAGCCATTGCCATGAGAGAACGACAAAATCTTATGAGAAATTGTGTCCTATCTACAGCCTTCCACGTCTGTTGTCAGTTGCCTTCTGAGTCTAATGGAAACCTGCCCTGGATGGTATGCTCATTGTTATTGTTTCAATTTCCTTTTCTTTTATTTATTTCCCTTGTCCCTCCAGAGCCATTTGGAGGTCCCATTACTTCCTGCTGACCAGGGAAGGCTATGAGAACAAATAGTTCTAGTGGATTAAAATACACATACTACCACAAGAAAAACAGAGGGAAGGGAGCCGGAGACTTGCTTAGCAAAGGGTGGTGGAAGCTACGGGCTAGAGAGCTGCCAGAAATATTGAAGTGGGGTTTTATGTCCAGACTTGTTTTAGACTTGATCTCTGCGAGGAACAGAGCTTCTGAATTCTTCCTGTGGTGGTACTGCAACTTGAGCCTGCATATCTTGAATCGGTTCAATGTTTCTTTTGGATTTTAAATAAAAGTTTGTTTGAAAAAAAAATGCAAATGATAGCTCTTGGCAATGTGGATTCCTCCTGCCCGCACTGATGGAGGAGCCAGCCGCTCTCATAGCGGAAGGAGGAGAGCTTGCACACAGCATGCATCCCCTCTACGGCGAAGGCCCTACATTGACCATTGTCTTCAAGGAAGACAACATTTTTGCTGACACGATGGACATCAGTAGCCCCCCTCATCTCTAGGGCAAATGAACCCTGTGGTCCATGCTTGACCCAGGCTACAGCAGATTGTATCTGTTGTATTTGGAAATTTTCCTTTCTAGCATCTGCTAAAAAATTATTAGCAGGTGCTGAAAACTGTGGCCTCCAACCCAGAGACCTAGAGCCAAAATACCAGAGGGGAAAAAGTCAGTTCTTGACAACCACCTGACTCCAGGGTTGGACGAGCCAGAGAGACAATCTGCTGCTATGGGAGATGCCAGATCAGAGGAGAGAAGTGGTAGCACCTCATGTAATTAGTCTAATTTTTTTTCTTTTTCTTTTTCGAAGCTACAAGTGGTAAGGGCCAATTACCTGCCTCTGTGAAGTTATAAACCTGGTGATCCCCTCCGGTGCCACAAAACAGTGACACCAGCTTGCAGGTGATCAGGAAAGGTTAGGGTACCTGAGCAGCACCCAGAATAACCAACCAAAGTAGTTTAACACCTGCTGTGCAAATGGCACACTGGTATGTATGTGTATCCCAGTGAACATCGAAGAATAAATCCTTACGTACCATGTAATTACACGCACACTCATGTAGAAATGAGCTGATATAAAGAGAATATGCATATAGCCATGCCTGTGCCTATTCCAGCCTCCGCTATGGGGTTATTGCATTGCCAATGTGTTGACATAAAAATGCAGTTTTATGGATTACATCTAAATAGAAATGTGTGAAAAGGGATTTTGTTTTGGCTACAGCCCAGTCTCTTAATATGATTATAATTACTATTTTTACTACTACTGCTACTACTACTACCACGGTGAATTGGGAGCCCCTTTGGTTCTACCTATGGTACAAATCGCAAGAACAAGCCTGGCCTAAAAAGCAGGAGAGACAAAAAAGGGAGAGAGGCAACATGATTTCTTCAAGCTAGAGTAACAGGACAGGAAGTGGATGTAGGATTTGCATCTCTTAAATTCTCACCCCTGGTGTGGCCTGGGCTCTCTCTGCCATGACTTCATATATGGCTTTCCCAGGGAAGACAGGGGGAAAAAAGTACTTTATTGATGCAATGGGAAGAGCAGTTTTTGTTGTGATTAGGGTGGCTCTGCTCGGCATCTTGCAGCACAGATGGTGGTAACCATCAGTCAGGTTGTCCTGGGTGGCTGAGGCCAGTGGCCAATGTCCATGGCCACAGTGGGGCTGGGGTGGCTGCTGCTGGACACTTTTCCCAGGACACAGTGGCAGCCATGCAGCAGAGGTGTTGGCTTGCTTGGGATGCAGAGACAATGCCAAATGTGTGGGTGGGAGGCCAAGTAAGCATTTATTTTCTCTTTCTTTTTTCACCTGCTTGCTTTTATTATGGCCATAGCTGTGTTTCAGCCTGAAAATCAGAAATACATCTCTCCTGTTCGCTCCTTGAGAGTTGGTCCTCGTAGAAGAGTTTTTAAAAAAATCTCTCCAAGGACAAAAAAATGCACTTTCCAGTACTGTTTAGGATTTCTTGTCATTTCCTGGATTTCTTGTCATTTCATGCCAGGGGCTGCTGGGTGCTTTATGAAAAAGCTTCTGAAAGTTCCACTTTCTTTCTGTCATTGATCTTAAACGAGACAGGTGCACAGCCCGTGCAGCCGGGAAGCATCCCTATTGCTCTGTACCACCCGTGCTTGTTCAGAGGTAGTTATTTTCTGCCAGCTCTGGGGCTCGAAAAATGAAATAAAATAAAATAAAATGAGAGCCTCACCACACGCACTCTCCTCAGAAAGAAACATTTTGAGAGGAAGGGGCGTAAAAAAAATAGCTCGTGCCTACCCAGCAAAAGGCAGCGGGCTCATGAGGACGAGGAAAGCTGTTTGCCAGGAGGCCAAATGGTTTGCCGGCAGCTCCGGGAAAAGAGATGTTGTTTGGTGCTTGAAATCATTTAAAGAAAACAAAGGATGACTGCTACATGCCTGCCCATGATAGTTTGGAGCACTGTGCTGTTGTGGGGTATTTATGCCAACCAAATGGCAGCGAAATACCAGCGCAGAGATTGGGGCGAGCTGGTGGTACACAGGCATGCCGGCGGGACCAGCCTCCCACAGCTTGGCACACGTTGAACCCGGAGGAAAGGAGGACGTCCTTCTCATTATCTCCATTTTACAGGTGTTGGAAAGGAGGTGGGGGAGATTCACCACCAAGGGGGTCTGTCAGAGCCAGGATGAGTCCCAGCTCTCAGCACACAGACTCTGCCTCTTGGAAGAGGTTTGGGGGAATATTTTTATTTCTCTGACACAGGACAGAAAAAAAAAAGAAATCCAGCTTCCATTAAGGGAATTATTTCTTCCTACTAATCCCACGTTGATTTGTCTTAGGGCATTGTTAGGAATAGCTGAGCTAGAAATCTATATTGTCAATTAAAATTTAATATTGTCCCAAAGAGACCCAGAAGAAGACAGGCTTTTGCAGGCAAGTATAACCAAATTTGTAGCCTGGTGATCAGCAACAAGTATCATATAGAGAGAAGTCCTTTAAATGATCCTGCTCTGCTTTTGGTCCTTGACCATGCAGGCGCATTTAGCAAGTGATTTGCACGCATGCAGCCAAAAAAAAACCCACTTTGGTCTACACTACCCCAAAATACTGCTCTTGATTGGGACTTTCTCTTTCCAGCTGTCCAGCATCAACCCTGCTCTGAATCCCTTTGACGTCAGGAGGAGTGTTAACATTTCCTACCTCATTACTGCCTTTCAAAGGCAGCCACAATCACAAAAACTAGACCTGGGGGAATGGGGCAGAAAAATCTTGGCACGCACAAGCAGAGCCCCACCTGCCAGTTATCTTTTGTGCTTTGAAGAGGCGTCTCAGGGAAACAAGTTTGTCGTGGAGGGAGATGTGGTTAGTAATTCTCTCTGTGCTTCTCTCATCTCCTCTGAGCCGAGGATGCCGTGGGCCCGGCGCTCCCTCCCGTGCTACACAAAAAGCAAACCAGTCCTGACCCACACCGGCTCCCTGGCATCCCTGGCTCCTCCTGACTCCCCCATTTCCCAAAGTGTCCTTTGAAAATGTAGTGCTGGTGGCTGAAGAGATGGTTAGCCAGCAGTGACTGGACTGTGACAGAAATGCCAGTTTATAACCTGGCAGCATGGATTTGGCTCTGAAATGTAACAGATCCTGTTATAATCTCTGTGCTCAAAGGCAGACTCGAGGTTTAAATTGTCTTTGATTGAAAGATAATAGCCTGAGTGTGTTTCAGCTTTACTGAAGTTGAGTATATGATATTCTCCCCTTGCCCCACTCACTGCTTTAGCACTGTCTCAGTTAATAACACCTGCTGGAGAGACAGCAGCTTCTCTTGGCAAACTAAACCTGCACAGTCTCAGGAGTCAAAATCTGAATATGTATAGAGTGTGTAAGTAATCATTAATGCATAGCACATCCCCTCTGGTCATTTAAATAAATTATTGACACCAGCACCACCACGAAATGAACCAGGTGCCACCACAGCAGTTGAGACCCTGTAGGTAAGTGTAAATTATCAGAGTGCTTCAATCTTCCAAAAACAAAAGAATAATCACTCAGCATTAGATGCAAAGACACGTGTGTGCACATACATGTCTCTCTGTGTGCATGTGCATGTATGCACACCTTAATGTGACCTTAATCATTTGTTTTAAATACTGGGTAAAGGATCCTTGTGGCATCTGTATCTGTATATCCAAGTTTTGTACTTGCTGTGCCAATTCTTATTGCCACGTAGTCTACAAATTGCTTCTGGAAAAGTGTAATCCTGATTTTACCTCTGTATTTTAAAAATCATTTCCCAGTGTATTATCTCTTTGCAGCTTCGTGTGTTTACGCTTTTACTCTCCAAACGCCTTGACTAGAATGCCATATCCCTGAACAGAAATATATTCCCCCCTGCTATTTTTCTGCAGGAGCCTGGTTCATTCAGAAACAAGGGGGAAAAAAAATACGAATGATTGGTTTTAAATTCCCCGATGTGCGGAGCTCAGACAAGCCACAGATGCAAATGCGAAGAGCGAATCTCGTGCTGGCATTAGGAAACGGCTGGGTTCACTGCACCTTTATTTGGGCATGGCTGTAAGCTGCCATTTTAATATAATCCCTGGTTTTCTGGGCCAGGTATGCCGAAGCTGGCACAGCACATCTACCGTACCCATCCACCCCCTCCCCGTAACACCCAGACACCCATCCAGCACCCTCTGCCAGCCCTGAGCCATGCTCCCTCCCAGAGCTGGCAGCCACGGACAAGCCTGCACATCCATGTCACCGGCAGCCTACGGATCCATCCCTTTAGTCACCGGAGAGCACCGGGGCCCAGTGCCAGCCCAGCAAGTGATACTGCTGCCCTCTGCGAGCTGGGAGCTCAGTGCTGGCATGGAGGATGCCCAACTGGAAGGTGTCGCACTGGGTCGGAGCACGGGCACTGCCCAAGCATAGAGGCAAGGTCCTTTTCTTGGGAGGTGAAGGTGGCCCTCCTTGGAGGAGCAGGCAGAAGGTGATAGACCAAAGGTGCACATCCTTCTCCCCTGGGGAGGTCACAGGGGCTGCCTGGGGACCAGCACGGGCTCTCTGCACTTCCAGTGCAACCCTCTGCACATCTGGGCTGCCCCTACCGCTTCCGAGCCAGAGGATGGGACACTCCTCCACCCCTGTCCTTGTGCCTCAGATGATTAGAGCTTTTGGGGAGAGGGGTAGCTGTAAGTGATGCTTCTGGCTGGGTGGCAGGTAAGAGAGGCTTGACCTGGACAGGAAAATGCAGTTTGGCCCCATCTTTTCTAAAGCTCAGAGCAATTTTTTATTTATTTTTTTTTTAATAAAATGTTCCACCCACACACCCCTTTTAAATTGATTTGGATCCAATAAATGGGCATTGTAACATTCTTAGTTCCTCAACAGATGGGCAACGAAGAAAGGGAGGGAGCAACGCTTTGAATCCTAGCAGACTTGGGGCTCTGCTTCATAAGTGGCAAAGTAATAAAAATAAACCAAACACTACAAAACAGGCCATTCATGTAAAGCCGTATCTGCTGTTAAAGGGACCTTGCTGTCACCCTGGGCTCTGTGCGGTGACAAGGGGCTGGCTGTGTCCTTGGAGAGCTCTAGGGAGAAGGCAGCCAAATGCCAGCAGCGTTGCCTTCCTTCCCAGGTTGGGTTTTTCTTTCCCTTATGCCTTGGAAAAATCCCTGAAGATTTCACTCTCCTCATGAGCATGGTCTGAGGGTATTTGGATGGGATCAGTGTCCGTGCAGAAGGGAGGGCTGGGAACCAGCTGTGTGTCTGTACATGTGTTATTGGTGTGTAGTGGGTTTTTACCTGCAACTGCAGAAATGTTCTTTCTTTGGGGAGGACACAAAGCAGAAATACAGCATCCAAGAGGCAGATAAACTCGTGCTTTGTGGTGCCTTACAAAGCAATGAGTGTAGTTTAATTTACATGGCTATAAAATGCTGCTAAACCCTTAGCTCATGAATGTCTTGGGGAACTGGGGCTATCCACCTCCCTGCCTCGCTGCTCCACTGAAGAGCTCTGTGCCCACATCGTGTGTGTATTTGGGCTTAAGGGCTCCCCATCCTCCCTGCCTCCTGCTCAAGAGCCACTTGGTGCTCTTAAGATTGCATGCACCCAGCCTAAAGCTTTGCCTCCAAGCGCTGCCTGGCAGGCTCCTACCCCTGGGTAGGTGTCACCTGCAAGTGTCAAACCTCACAGGTATACTCCCAGCGATCAGGGCAGGTCAGGCTCAGCCCTGGATTGTATTTCTCTGACTTCTGCAGCACGTGGCATACGAACATTGGGGAACAGGAATTTAAGTCCTGATGAAGTAAATGGGGACAGGTAATGGCACAGCATAAAATAATCCAAGGATCCCACTGACTGTGTGGTGAAAAGTCTCAAGGGAGACTTTTTCTTCCGTGCCAGAGGAGAGGAAAAAAAAAAGATCTGAGGACCATTAGGCACTCTTGGGCACGGCTGTTGAAGCGAGCGGCTGGAGCTGCCCTGGCTCACCACCAGCAAACTTGGAACCTGAAAAGCTGCTCTGGACCGAGCCTGCCTCCCTGCCCTACAAGAAATCAGAACATAAAAGCCTAAAGAAAGTCCCCTGCAAAGGGATCTGGTCTAGGGCACAGTCCAGGCAGCAAGTCCCATATCCTCGGCCTGCCCTGGCTCTTGGCAAGCTGGAGCAGGGACCTCCCCTTGGCGGGGAGCCTGGGCAGTGTTGGGTTGGTTCGTTCTTGGTTATGGTTTTAAAAGAGAAGTTTTATGTCACCACAGAGAGTCTGCGTTTTTGTGGGATTCAAATATTCCTTAATTAGGTGTTGTCTCTTAGCAGGATGAAAAGGGGGCTTTTATTTCATTTTACTTTGCCATTTTCATTTACTCCCGTTTGTATTTAATAACTGGGTTGGGGAATGTTAAACAGCTGCTGTAAAATTTTTTGTAGCAGAGCCCCAACTTTCAAACACTATCTGCCATCCAGGTTGGTGACGATGAGTGTCCAGGGAGCCCCTTCCAGATTTAGGAGAGGGGAGAGCTGCCTGGGTTTGTCCCATTGAACCTTCTTTCCTCACACATTTCCCACGGGAGGCAGCTTTCCTCCTCTCCCTATTAAAGATTAAAGGGTCGACTGCAAGAGGGTGCAGCCTCCAATAAATGTATATTAACTCCCTGCCAGCCATTAACAGTGCCGACTCCAGGGGGTTGCCAGTCCGAGAGGGCACACTGGGGAGGTGAGGGCAGGGCAGGCAGGAACAGGCAGGAGAAGTGGAACAGAAAAGCAGGGACAGGCAAGAGCAGTGGCGACCAAGAAAGACGGGCGGGGGCGGCGGGAAGGCGGTCGCTAAGCCTGGGCGTCCCCCCGTGACATCTCTCACCCTCCACTCGGGACCTCGGGACGGCGACAGAGTCCCTCACTCACCCAAACGGGGTTTGGGCTGTAAAACAAGTCCTGGCTGGGAATCCACCCCCGGTTCCACAAAACCCCACGGCCACGGGTGGGACCTTCTCCCGGCCACGGGCAGGTGCCGCTGCCTATCTCCGCTCCTCGGGGCCGCGCACGCCGGGAGCGCGCACCAGGGCGGCTATCCGGCAAATTCAGGCTCTAGGCTGGGGCTGGGGGTTAGGAGGGGGTCCTTCTTTCCTTCTCTAGCCACCCACGAGCAATTCGTGTCACCCACGGGACCCGGCGTGTCGCAACCCCGGAGTGCAAAGCCCGGAGCTGCCCCACCATTTCCATCCCCACGCCCTGAAAATAAACCCCCTAAAAACGTCGAGGTTCCACTGTCCTGCGTGGGCACTGCCCATGGACAAGGGGGAAACGGGGGGTGCGGGAGCATCCCGCACTTGGCCGCCCGTCCCGGGGCAGAGGCGGGCACCGCTCCTCCAGCTCCGAGCCGAAGGGGGAAGCAGAGCCCCCTCCCACCAAAAAAAAAAAACCAAAATGCCTTTTTCTTTTTTAATGTTTGAGGTTCGGGGTCTGCTCACGGCAAGGAGAGAGCTGCGGAGCCGGATGCTCTCTCCGCCGCCGCGCAACCCCCGCAGCCGCGCAGCCCCGCTCAGCGCCTCCCCGGTACTACCGCGGGATTCGCCGCAACTTCAGGGCCAAATCCCCGCTCAGCTTTTCGGGCAGCTGGTTTGCACCGGGAAAGATTGGGTACGTTCCATGCCCCCGCTTAAACGCTTTAATATTAAAAATACGCAACAATTAAAAACACGCCGCCTCACAGCCGCTCCGCGCAAGTAAAGCAACTCTCCCCGCTCCGAGCCCCAGCTAATGTTTTTTTTTTCCTCTATTTGTGTGAATTTGGGAAGCTACCGAAACCCCTGGCACTTGCGCTTTTTCCGTGTCCGTCCCCCACCCCTCGCGTGTTTTATCACCCGAGTCCGAACGGGGGCTGCGGCGAATGCTGGGCGGCCCCACTCTTGCTAAATCCACTTCCACTGCCCTTCACCCCCAGCTTCGGCCCTTACAGCCGCGGGAGATCCGCGCTCCGCTTCCTCAAAGCCCGGCTGGGGCCGAGGGACGCCCGCCGGCCCCGAAGGCACGGTGAGGGGCTGCTCCGCTGCGGGTGATGCACACCCTCCCCTGCACCTGCCTTGGCCCTCTCGCCGTGAGGAGGATGGAAATGAAGCATCAGGACCCCCTCCCGACAGGGAGAAGCCGGGCTGAGCAAGGGATGCTCGTCTCGTTACCCTCGGAGGGTTTCCGTGGGGAAGGGCTGGGCACGCCGTGGGGCGAGGGGCGGGGGAGCAGGTGAATCGCCGAAATGTGGGTAGCGCCTGAGGACCGGGAGTCGGGGGATGTAGCTAGGGCCGAGATGCGGTACTTCCCCTGTATAGGGTTATATACAGCCCTACCCGCCCCCCTGGCCTCAGGCTTTTCCCGTGGGTCCCTGCCCCAGTGCCCACTCGCGACTGGCCGCCCGTGGGGCTTGTGTAAAATTGCGGGTGTAAAACCCCTCTAACTTCAGCCCCCCCGCACCCTCCCGCCTTAACCGGGGAAAGGGAGGGGAGTGGACAGATACCCAAAAACCGCCCCCGCTCCCCAAACCCCAGCCCGCCTGGGGGGCGCTCCGCAGGGAGCCAGTCCAGCCCGGGGAAGCCGCAAAGCCCCTCTCCCCCAAGGGCTGCCCGGGGTCCGCGGCCATGCGGCTGCGGGCGGTCCCTGCGGTGGGAGAGAGCGGCTGGGGCCGTCGCCTGGGGGCAGCCGTGGGGCGCCCCACTCGTGAAGCCGCCGCCCCGTGGGGGTCTGAGGTGGAAAGGAGCTGGCTGCGGGAAGAAGCTAGGAGGCCTGGTTGGTTTGGGGGG
>VXBW01003112.1:72227-93926 GCA_013400375.1 Thinocorus orbignyianus | reverse complement strand
AAAAAAAAAAAAACAAAAAAAACCAAAAAACACCAACCAACCAAAAACCCGAAACACCAAACCAAAACAAACAGACCAAGCTATCAACCCAAACATATGACCACATACTTCATCCAGCTGTGCTTTAGGACAAAAGACTGAACTATGCTAGTTTTGTGACCAAAACGCCTTAAGGATTAAGAGAAATATTCAAGACTTTTCTAAAATGTTAAGTGAAATATGTAAGGGGGAAGAATTTATAAAATGACACTATATGTGATGGTTTTTTTTATTTCTGGGTGTTATGCATTTGCCATTTTTGTGCACTTTTTCGACATGTCTTCCAAACATCTTACAATCTCCTGTATAAATATAGTGTATTAACACAAGGTTTAGACTCAATTTTTGCAATAGTGCACCTGAACTATGGAAACAAGAATACGAGAANTTATAATCTAGCTGTTGCCACTACATTTAAGAACCCAGCTACCTTTTATAATTTTGGGGGCTTGGTTTCTTTAGGATCTTATAACGGTCAATATGTAATCACCTTGGAGAACAAAAAATAACCTAACCATGGTAATTCTTGGCTGAATGTGTTAATTTCATTATACTAGTACACAGAGACTGTGTGGTTTGTGCACTCTACTCATGTAGTATAACAAGAAAGTGCCATCTATATGACAATGGAAAGAGTACAAGCCAGAAATTTTCAAATTGTTAATTCTACCTTTGGATGCTGTGTTATGAAGCAGGCAATGTCTTATTGTCATGCAAGAAAACAACTTGTATATATACTTACTTCAAAATAGTAAGATTAGTCTAAAAATCTTGATTTATTTCTTGGCCAAGACACTTCTCTAAGGATGCTGTAGTCTTCGCTGTTCATAATAGAAAATCACATCCTTCAATCTGGAAGGCAGAAAATAACTTGCCAGCTTGATGAACCATTCCTGTGACAGTGTTTGAACAGTAATAATCCTTTTTATGACTTATGCATTCTCATTTTCCCTTAAAATGATACCTTTTCCATTGTAAAAATCACAGGTAAACATGCTTATTTAATGCCTATCAGCCTGACAGTTTGCTCAGACAGTGGAAGATTGGTTTTCAAAGTTATTGAAATCTATGCCATTTCCTTCTTTCACTTCATATACAAAATATATAGACCAAAACAGAATTCTGAAGACTGACATATTTCGTCTCACGCTCTGACAAAGGAATTACTGACAGAGCAGAATTTGTTGTTCCAAGTGACTTTCTTTCAGAAATAAGTATTAAGTAGGATCCTCTAACACATACTAGATTAGAGACACTTTTTTAAACCCCTCAGTTTAGAAAAAATAAATATTTTGAACACTGAACGCTATTCCCTTGTACATGTATGCTTGTTCAGTTTCTATTTTTTTCTGGACTGAAATAGGTAACAGTTTCTTTTATTTAATTAATTTAAAAATCATACAGCATTTCTACCAACTGTGCAGCCCAGTTCTGCAAGACTCTTCAGTTTGTTCTTAATTTTAAACCTCTATGCATTCATGCTGATTTTAGCAGCTTCACACATATGTTTCAAGCAAATGTACGAATGTTTTGCTCCACTAGGTGCTTACCTCTACTAATCATGAGTATATTGTACAACAGAAAAACTTCAGAGTCTGATCCAAAGAAGACACAACCAGATAAGGGAGACCTGAATTCTAAAATTTGTAAATGTCGCCTCAGAACTTCACAGTAGTTGCTCACAGTTTGAGAACAATGTATTTTGCAATTTACATTTGTACAAATACAAACTTCAATTAAAAAGTCATCAATTGCTATAACATCTTTATTCTTTCTTTACATACCAGCATAATCTGATTTATGTGAGTAAACCTAATTTAGAAAGTAATCAAAAGGAAGAAGTAGCAAAATATTTAGAAGCATGAAAGGTCCATGTTAATTGCGGGATGTTTTCTCTTTAGGAATCAACTCATTTCTATACTGGGAAACAAGATAGAAATGATCTTACTTTGATGCAAACTGTATTTCCCTTGAAAGTCGTAGGTATTGAAAGATAAACCAGATTACAGTCACTTTTTATACTGAGTCATACGAAACTTGGAACATTACAAGAGTGTTACTAATCTAAAAATATGTTTAAAAAGTATCACACACTTAAGTTCAGAGCAGAAAGAAAACTGTACAGAATGTTCAGAGCAAGTGTTGAAGTCACACACCACCATATTATCACGTCATTAATATTTATTGTGTGTTGTTATATGGTGATGTGTATTAGACTTATAGAAAGAAGAAAGTACAACACAGAAAAGTTCAAAATCTGTGTAATTTTTTTAGGTGAAAAGATTTCAGGAAAGAAGTGCATCAGATGTGGAATTAAGAAGAAATTTGGATAACTGTCCTGGTTTCAGCTGGGTTAGAGATGTTGCATCATACAAGCCAGATATTACTTATTACAGTAAAGATAAGGTAATCTTGATTACAGAAGATGACAGATTTATTCAATGAACATTGTCTAAAGTAAAAAGATATATACAGAGTTAAAAATTAATAGGGTATTACCAATTTCTTAGATACATAATAAAATTTTTCTTCTTTGGATGGTCATGAATGACTAGTGGTAGAAAACAATTTTAGTCCAACTGACTTTGAATTGTTTTAATTCAAATTGAACAGATCATTGGCAAACAAACAAAACCCACCATAATTTATGGATTTTATTTCAAAAGGGGTTTTTTTTTGAAAAAAAAACTAAAGAGCCAACTCTTTATCAAACTAAAGAATTAAGTCAGATGGACTAGACTACAGAGGAGCTCAAAACTCTAGCTAGAAGATGTAATGCAAACAAAGGGGACAACCTACATGGAATAACACTACACAGGAGTCACTAAGAATAAGAAGTTTCTTGTGTAATAGAGGGAAAAAGACTAGTCATGAAAGAAAGCTGAAACTCAAGTTTTGGATTAAAGGGAGATTTGCCAGATGAAACTAAAACCTTAGCAGAGGTAATTTTTAGCTGATCTTCAACTAGAAGAAGGAAGAAGGAGAAAGAGGCAAAAGAGAGAAACAGTGACATTTCTTAAAGATAATCAAATTTTTATAAGTAAACTAAATGAATGTTTTATTTCAGTTTCAATGATGACAGTGATGCTGAACACCAAGGCAAAGGCAAAACTTATAATCAGAAATAGTAAGTTTCTCCACAGCATGAGCCAGACTGCAAGAAACAAGTATCTTCAAACTTGAATGGCTAAACGTAGCTCCATATCATGAGCTGCAGAATTCAGCAATTTTCCTTACTTCTGTCAGTTCTTAAATGTAACATTCCGTACTCTTTAGGAATCAACATATGAATTCACAGATTCAACAGTAAAAAGTTGTAATAAATTGCTCACGTGGATTATAAGGGAGAAAGAAGTACATGACTGGCAAATATAAAAGAGGCTTGTCCTGATTTGAGGTAAAATGAACCAATTTTCTGTTTTACAATTTTATTTTCTTAGCTGGGCCTCTTCTAAGTGACTAAACTCTGAAATTAACAGCACATTGTTCAGACAACTGTTTCGTCTCAAAGTGATAAGACCCGATTATACCAAGGAATGGTATGCAGACAGGTCCTTGCTTATCCTTATTGCCAGAACAACCAAGGTCAGGTAATTCTGTTGTTTGCCCCATTGGAGGGTTAGAAGCAGAAAAGCATAGAGGGATCTCACCTGCAAGAAGGAGCAGACAGGACAAGTGACCCAAAACTGACCAACAGGAGTATTCCATCCCATCTGCGTCATGCTCAGTAGAAAAATTGAGGGACGAAAGGGTCAGCTCTTTTTGTCTTTCTTCGATGGCCGGTGTCCAAGGAGGACCCTGCCTGTTCATCTGCCTTTGATCCCGGTACCAGTGTTCCTGACTCCAGATCTGGAATCCAGCTCCTGTCGATCACCGAGTCCAGTCTGGGACTGTTGCCTGCTGGTGACTCTCCTCTTCCTTTTCCTAAAAGGGGGAGAGGGGGATCATCTGTCTTTTCTGATTCAGTCAGAACCGCGACAAGGCTACAGCATTTATTGATTCAAGAAGAGGAAAAAAGGATTCAGATAATGTAGGCTCATTATTCTTTTTTAATAGATCTTGCCAGACTATATAAACTGAAAGACATTGTTGGCAAAGGAACAAATGGATATAACATGAGTATTAATAGAATTAGTCTTGGTATTAGGTGAAAGTTTGAGGTCATCAGAGCCATGCACTTGAGGAAGAGACTTCCCACTGGAATAAGGAAGTAAAACTAGTATAAATTTTAAGACAGAGCTTCAATCCTTTATGAATAATGTTGTATAACATAATTGTATGTGGTGAGGAAAGAACTAAATGTCACTGCAGTGTAATGCATTAAATCTCCAAATTTGATTGTGTGTGATAAAAAAATATTTAAGTCTCTTTATCTTAATACACTGTATTTCCAAGCCACAATCCAAAATTCTCACCAGAAAGAGTGTTAATCCAGTCCTTAAGTTTAGCAGGAAAACAGTCACCCCAAAAAATAAAGAAAGCTGTTATATTCCTATGTAATCATATGTAAATGCAATCTCCTACTATTGACACCAAGTTCCCTGTAAAATCCGGTAAGGGATGGACAGCTGTAGAGAGCATACTGCTGTATTCCCTGGTTCTGTCTCAGTCTTATCTGGCATCTGTCTTATTAGGGACTAAGTAATTTTTTTCCAAATGTCTTCAATTCTTCTCTGAATGATTAAAAGAATATTTAGAGTGTAAAACAAAAAGTTTGCAGGAATTCTAAAGTTAAAGAATGAGATTGGCTACTGAAAAATGTAATACAATTCTAACAATAGTGACCTTAATGAGTACTTAGGCAGTAAAATTAAGAATGTTTAGTAAGCAAGACGTGAAGAAGTATCAGAGTTTCATACCACAATAGTGGCTTTTATTAGATCACTGATTATGCATATTGTTTATTTCCTAGGTGTGATATGCTCTGGAGAAGAAAGGAAAAAAAAAAAACAACAAAAAAAAACAAACACAAAAAACCCAAACCAAACAAACAAACGAAAAAAAAAACCACACACCAAAAAGCCAAGAGCAAATACCTGATTTTGGCTAAAGCGGACTAACATATTTTTCTGTTTTTCTGCTGAAAATAACCCTGAGTAGTAGCACCACTCAGAAGAGCTTGGATTCTTCTGATACATTTTTAGACTTTTTCACTCTTTCCTCTCCATTTCTTCCATTTCTTAATTTCTTATTCAGGCTTCTTCTTTTTTTTTTTTTTTTTTTTTTTTTTTTTCCTTTTATCTNTTTTTTTTCTCTTCCTTTTACAATTCCCAAACTCAACCATCTTCACAGAAAATTGCATGGAATGTGCTATAAATAAATACTGCAACAATGTACTTACATATCGTCCTTTATGTGTTTCTCTTCACCCTCTCTATTCAGTTTCACAAATGACCACACCTGTAGCAGCATGTCCCAGTGTTTAGCAAGCTCACATTCCAGTTAATAAGGGAATATAATACAAAAATAGACGTGATATTTTATCAATCATCACTGAAAAGAATGAAGCTGCAGAATTTAGCAATTTTCCTTATTTCTGTAAATTTTTATTCCAATTAGCATCTGGTAACTTCTGCTTTCTTTTTAAAATCTTACCCCAAGGCTCCTACATGATAAGCAGCGTATTTTGAACTGCTGCCTGCTAACTTCTCCACAAGAAAGATTATTTCCAAGACAAATAGTTGTGTAGCTGAGGGAGTAACTGGACACCTGCGTCTCAGCATTTTTCATACCAAAGACTGTAGAACTTCTTTGCAGAGTTGCACGTGGCTCTAAGCTTGGCTGTAAGAAAGGGTGAAATGGTCTGCTGATAAATGGGCATAACACTAGAGAAGGGTCAGTAACAAAAATGTTAGAGCAGCCCCAGCTTCTGGTAACGCAGAAGTTAATGTGGTTCAGGGGTTCAGCAACATGGTCCTCCATAAACACTCACTCCCAGATGAACTGACATTTTTCTGCTTAGTAAAAAGGAAGAATGCAAAACTATCATGACAGTATGATGGAAGTAACCTTAACCTGTGTGCTCCCAAAGTGTTCATGACTTGCAGGGCAAGAAGGAAATACTTATTTCAAAGTAAATCATTCTTCTTTTCCATTTAAACAATTAATATGACAGTCAGGCAGCTACTTGCTATCCATTCCATTCATGTATGACTACCTTGTTTTTCATAAGCTCTAACATGAGTCTCATTAGCCTACAAAGCTTGCTCTGGGTTCTCAAATTTTAACCTTTTTATTTCTTCAAGTCATTTTTTACCTTGTTTATTCCTGGCATCACACCCAATTCTATCCTAAGCTTTGCAACTAAGTTTTGAAGTTCAGCATTACTTGGTTTATTCTTTTCTGATTTGCTTTCTTCTGATGCTTTGACCTCCAGATTGAGTTAAGCTTCCTGCATTCCGACACATTTATTTTTTATGTTTTAATTATTTAGATAATTTTTCATTTTTCAGTCCTTTATGAGCGAAGTTAATGACTTTTTCCAAACAGACTTTTTCCTACGCTTACTTAAGAAACAAAAGCAAAGCAGCTTGTCTTCTTGATAGCAGCTGTAAGAAGCCTGTTTATAAGAGATAATTTTCATTTACTTGTACTGCAAATCTTACTTGTTAAAGCACAGAAACATCTACAGGTAAATGATGGATTACATAAGTCTAATATGAATCAAGTTACGGGAATGGAAAGGGACTTTTTACAAGGGCATGTAGTGATAGGTTGAGGGGTAATGGCTTCAATTGGAAGAGCGTAGATTTGGATCAGATACCAGGAAGATTTAGATTAGATATTAGAAAGGAATTCTTTACTATGAGGGCAGTGAAACACTGAAACAGGTTGCTCCAGGTAGCTGTGAGGACCCATCTCTGGAATTTTTCAACGCCAGGTTGGATGGGACTGTGAGCAACCTGATCTAGTGGGAGGAGTGCCTGACCATGACAGTGAGTCAGAACAACATGGTCTTTAGGGTCTCTTCCAACCTAAACCGTTCTGTAATTCTATGAATGTTGGGAAAACCAATTAATAAGATGAACAAAATTACTTTAACATGTACAAAACTCAGCTATTTCCTACTTTCCCAAACTGTCTCTTTTGATATATTACGTTATCCAAATGTAATGCACTAAGCACTTAGAGCCAAATTTGCTTTTGGCACGAATTAGTAACCCTTCAGTTACAGTACCTTCATAGACACTAAATTAAGTGCCATCTTAAATAAATAAATAATTATGTAAAAATACTATTGAATTTAATAAGAAATTAATTTCTCTTTTGGAAAAAAAAATTCTGAAGAGATAGTAAGACATTTTCATAAAACTAAGTTTCTTCGCTTGGGAAAGAACAATGTAGAAATGGGGAAACATATTCAGTGCAAGTGAAATCTTATCCCAAACTCATAAAACAGGATAAAATTATTTACTTAGACAGTGTTGCCATGCCTTGCTTCTTGATGCTTTCTTTCCTAGACCCAAAATTAACTGCTACAAAAGTCAAGGCAGATGAGTTCTTACTTGTTTTACTAACTCCATGAAGGCCAAAATTACAAAGTATACTGTCAACAGCAAACATACATATATACTCACCTATGTCATGATTTCCATTCAAAACTAAGGCTTTAGTAATTGTTTGATGACTGTGCCTTTCTCTGTGTGTTCATAATAAACTCAGAAGTGCTACATATAGTTGCCATCTACTCATCCACAACAAATGCTGAAGAAAAGCCTGCAGTGAGAAGTAATTTTAGGAGAATGAACTTTCAGTCACTTAGGAAATAAGTGCATGAGGTCCCTAGGGAAGTGCCCTCAGGGACTAAACAGAGCTGGTAGACCTTCAAGGACATCATTGTTAGACAGCAAGAGTTCTCTATTCACACATGTAAGAAATCAGCCAAGGAAGGCAGGAGGCCAGCATGGCTAAGTAAGGACCTCCTGACCAAGCTGAAGTGTAAGACGGAAAGTAATAGGCAGTGGAAACAGGTTTGTGTTGTGGGAACAATGTGTGGAGATGGTATCAGGAGAGCTAAAGCATAGTTGAAGATTAATTTGGTAAGGAATGTGAACGAAAGTAGGAGATTCTACAGATACTGACCAGCAAATGAAGATTAAAGAAAATGTATTCCCCAATAAATAAGAAAGAAGTGACAACTGCAGTGAAGAAGGAATCACATCCTGATCTGCATCAAAAGAATTGCGGCCAGCAGGGTGAGGGAGGTGATTCTGACCCTCTAATCGGCTGTGCTGACATTGCACCTAGGGTACTGCATCCAACCCTGTGGTCCTCAGCACAACCAAGATGTGGACGTATTTTAGCAGGTCTGGAGGATCAAAACAATCAGAGGGCTGGAGCACCTCTCCTACAGAGAGAGGATGAGGCAGCTGGGGTTGTTCATCAATAAAGACAATAAGTTAGCATGGGTCAGCAACGTGGACTTGAGAAATACAAAGTTTTGCCACTTTCTAGAAAACATTAATGCAGAGCAATCATATCCGTTTAAATTTTTTTTGAAATCTTCATAAATATGGATTTAGATGTGCTGAACTACAATGCAAGTATTTTCCAAGCTTTTTTAGTTTAGTAAATCAATTATATAGGCAGCATTAATAGGAAATCTTCTTTCTAAATAACATAAAATATTTTCATTATAGAATATTTAATCTTTCTTTAAATTTACACAGATCCAGTAAAAATTTTGCTTCATACAACTGCTCTCGACTCACAACTTATTTTCTACAGCCTTTGTTGCAAGTATTGCAAACTTGGAAATTTGAAAAGAAGCACTAAAAGGTTTGTTCTTCCAGCTGCAAAAAAATTTAAAAACTAAGAGTCCTGAGGGAAAGGACAGATAATTACACTGATGAGAATGAATATGTGATAAGAGAAGTAAAGCTGAATTTGGAACTCTTTTTTTCTGACAATTGAGCTCAAAAGTTAATGTCTCCTAGATTTAACTATAAGCAACCATCCCACATCAAGTTGTATTAATTTTCACAGTCAGAATTCTTCAAAAATGTTATAACTTCCATGAAAATATGGAAGATGCTCTTATATATATGCACTGAGCGGGCTTAGAGTTTGCCTTTCAGTTACCTATCAAAATTTACAATCCTTGAACTAGAAATTTACTGTCACATCATAATCACTGTAAGGTTTTCTGGTTGACAGCTCTTCAGAATATTTCATTGAAAAAGGAAACAAAAAGTGAAGTAATTTACAAATGAAATGTTCTGGTCTTACTGCTCTTTTTATAGCCTATCATGTTCTAAAGAAGGAATGACTGGCAGACAGCGTGTTGTAAACCTGAATGTCTTTCAGGTAAAGACTATGACCCAATCAGGCAATTACAGAAAACTAAAAGCTATTCTCTACATGAAATCGTGATTTTGTGATTTTGTACAGATCTTTGGGGAAAAGTTTTTTTATATAAGCCAGTGAGTGTGAATTAAACAGAAGTAACAAGTAGAATACAACTGGTGACATAATTTTTTATCTCTGTGAAGTAAACATTAATTCACACCACATCTAATATAGTACTCAGTTGTCTTTCAACATGAGCTATAAGTGCTAAATTTGTAACATATGGAGGAGGTAAGCTGTCAGAGAGTGAACCTGTGGTACATCTCCCACTATGGAGGACAAAATCCGTGACACTGAAATGATTTAAAGATATAATTCAAAATTGCACCCTTTCCTACTTATATTGTACAATGAGATTTTATTACAATTTTCATTCTAAATCAAAGAAATCAGAATTTTAAAAGCTAGAAGAGAAATTTTAAGCTAGAAAAACCTTGCTGAAGTAGAAAATTAAGAAGGGAGAGGGAAGACCAAAGCTGTTGATTTAAATAGATCATGAACAAAAATTCCATATGATTTATGTTTTTAAAATAAAAATCCAAAACAACAGAAAACTTTGCTTTGATTCCTCAGCCTTCTGGGAAATCTTTCTAGTGCTCCGTCCTTAACGAACTTGCAGAATGTGAAGGAGTTGGGCACATATTTGGATTGCAGTGGCTCACTCAGACCAGAATAACCCCATATTTCCTACAGGACAGGTGACATTTCCAAGAGTCATGAAATTTGAATTTTCAGATAGCACTATAATCCTAAAGAAAAGTTATACTCTCTTTGTCCAGCTTTTATTCATCTTCATAGGGAAACTCAAGTGTGAATTATCTGTACTTTTCAAATCAAATCTGAGAAAAATGTAATGAATAGTTATGCAGCAGAAAAAGGCATCGCCTGCACAGAACTTTCTTCATTTTCCTATGTCTTCAGTTCAGACACCATCCAAACTCCAGTTAACTTTCTGCAATGTATTTTGCCCAGCATTAAAAATGTCCCCAAATTTTTCCCTTTCCTCCTCTGGTAAAAAGAGCAAAGAGATTTGATCTACTATTTTTGGCATGGCCTCTGGTTTCAACTGGGAACTCTGGACAGTGAAAAGGACTCTTCCGCACCTGATTTTTCTTTGAACTTTGAAGAAATTCATGCAAACTGCTGCAAGAAATTATGGCAATGAGTCCTCAGAAGACATTCTTATTTTTTTGTAGCCATTTATGCCGAACTCAAAATATTAATCAAAAAGAACATACAAAAGTATTTGTCTTTGCTTTTTTTGCCTTTGTTCTTTCTCTTAAATATTATTTATTTCAATAGTATTAAATGCTATATGTCCTTCAAGGCAGTGTGAGCTCCATACTTCTGTCAGAGCTTTCATCACACTTTTAAAACCCAGACAAAAATGCCAAAGGCATAAAAGCCTTCTATTTTTGCAGTCATTTACTTCTACTTGTGTACTTAAGCTTGCAGTGGAAATTTAACTTAATGGGCTCCTTTTAAATACAGAGATGGATAAAAGCATGTTAACTCTCTTCTTTGTGCCACAGGACTTATCTAATGTTTCCACCTAACTCATCAATAAACATGCAAAAATTAATAATTATGGCTAAACACTGTAATATTCCAAAGCATTCAAACAATCAGAGATTCTTTTGAGTGGAAGGTTTTTTTAAAATAGGGAAAAAGGCAGCTTTCTTAATTTGTGAAGAGAGGTGGCCTAGTTGATCAGCACTGATTACCCTGGCTTGGCCTCTCCGTTATGTTTGTTAATTAAAGTGCTTTCTAATGAACACTAGTTCAATTCCCCCCATGTGGAGGGCAGACTGGGAGATGATAGACATCTAAACTAGGATTCTTTCTCACTTGAATACACAGGGATTCTTTCTCACTTGAAAAATCATAGCTGAATTAATTCAAACAGAAAAAAAACCCTTTTTGTCTGCATAATCTTTTATCTGCAGGGCTCCCTGGCTATAAGTGTGGGGAAATATCAATGGATTGAACATCTTTTAGTGTGAGTAATCATCATCATCATGGAGTGTTCGTCAGAAAGGAAGACAAAATGTAATTAGGCTGGATTTACAATTGGGCCAATAATTACTATTCAGATCTCTCAGCTGTATGGAAAATACAGGATTCTGAGCTGTGACATTTTTGTTTGAATGTAGGTCTTTTTCCTCCCTTTCTTGCTCTCTTTCTCTTTCAAGCATTTATAAAATATGTCAGTCATGATGTGGCACAGCTGAATAATTGTCATAGAGTCAAATGCTTGCAGATGGTTAATGGAAACAGAATTAAATGAACAGCAGTAAAAAAACTCATGCAAAATTGAGGAAACCTATTGCAAATTTAAAGGGTCATTTGGTTTCATCAAAAATCAAATAATATGAATATGTTATTCTCTGCATGAAAGAGACTATGTTAAATTGTTTTGAGAGCTGAAAAATGAGCAATCAATGGTGTACTAATGAAATTTCTGGAAAATCACGCACTATTGAAATACGTAGTAATTGCCAGTTAGGAACCGCAGAAGAGAACCTGATTTTGGCAACGGAATTTTGTTACTTACCATTTATTTGAATTATTTAAGTCTAGATTTAAAAAGTGATAGGGTCTTACAAAAAATATGGAAATTAAGATTAAACTAAGTAATCTTTACCCTAACCAAATCAAGTTTATCGCTTCAAAATAATTCTTTTGAGAACATCTTATCAGATGCATGTAACTCAATATTTCATCAGAGTATAGAAGCAATTTTTACATAGAATTCTAAGGTTTTAGAGCTAGGTCACGAGACTAAGTTAAATTAAGTTTATCTGTCTGACATTTTTGAAAGATGTAGTTGATGAATACTTTGCAAGGAGCAAAGTTATCTTTCTGGTACGAAAGTATTTCTGATACTACACAGTAAGTATCACTTTGAAGTTCATATAAGTTAATGATACTTTAACACGTATTTCAAAATTCCAAGAAAATTTATTCTTTATAAACTCTTAATTATTTTTCCTCCCTCTTTCATCTTTTCCCTGCAAAGTCTGAAGTTCATATCAATGTATCAATACCTCCATCCATCATTAAAATGATTTCACAAGGGGTTTTTGTCTTTTAATCTAAGAAAAAAATATAATTGCAAATAAATCAGATATGTGTCAATCATACACCATGAGCTGTATCTTGATAACTGAAAATACTTCGAGAGGTGCCTATGTTTATGAAAGAGAGGATTTTCATCAAATAATAGACTAAAAAGATTTTGTGAATCATTTACTAACCAGGAACAGTAATTGAAAATATTTAGTGAAGAACCCCCAAAAATTTATGTATTTTGTATATATTCATATGACTTATTGTAATTTTTTTTTTAGTATCTGGAAAAGTTATCATAGGGTATCGTATCTAGTGTTAAACAAAAAAAAAAAAAAAAAATAAAAAAAAAAAAAAAAAGGAATTACAAATGTTTATTTTTCCTTCACGGCACATGGCTTTGAAAATGCTAAAAATATACCCATGATTTCTTGTCTGCTATAGTTCCTGCAAAGTTAATGAGTAACTTATTAAATAGAAGCAGAGATGAAAATAATGGTCTTATTTTCCCTTTCTAGTAGGTACAAAGCCCCTCCTTTTAAATCTTTTTGAATAATTACATTATACAAGGTTTCTAATGGAGTTTAAAGTGAAAGTTTCTTTCTTTTTACACAAAGAGTCTTAAATAGAAAATAGCTGGGCAATGTTGAATGTTTGTTTGTAAATACACTGTAACTAAGTATTGCCTCTCTGGATATTACTTAAAGACTTAATGACATTTCCCAAATGATACTGGCTCAAATATGGAAACATCTGTATATTTTTCACCAGATATGTTCATATTTCTCAATTTTTAAATGACAAATATACAGTACTTACCATGAGAAATATACAGTACTTACCATGAGAAATCAATCTCATACAACAAATAAACATGACAGAATAATCCATACACTGCATATAAAAATAGTAGACTTTCACAGACCTATTATTCTTATTAATATATTTTAATTGTTTTCTCTAGATGTATTAATATAATTTTGAAAATGTAAGTTATGACATATTTTTGATGCTTTTAATGGAGTTGGATTTTTTTTCATAAACCATGCCATTTTTTCCTCTATGCATTTTTACAGTGACATTTATTAAAAAAAAAAATATATTTATTCTGTTAAAATGAAGCTTTCTGTTTCATGGAGGAGAAATCAAGATGCCTTTTGTCCATCATGTTTTACTTCATTGTCGTTATGGAACTTCACAAGGAAGATATATTCAGTATCTGTATAAATATAGTTTCATGTGAAACTTGTACCTCTATTGCAGCACCTGGCAGATAAGAGGGAAAGTCTTTCTTGCATAAACACTGAACTATCAAATGATATTTCAGGCCCTTTAAATTCTTTTATATTCATCTTTGCTCTTCTGGGAGATGGCAGTATCCCAGGAGGCTGGAAACGTTCAGAGCTAGATTGGAGGAATAACTTAGGGAAGATATTCACAGTTTTATACTAGTTACGAAGTACTATCATCATATACCGTGCCTGGAGGTTTAAGCTTGTGTATGCTGTGCAAGCAACTAGAGAGAATAAATAAGTTGGCACTTTCTCTGTCACTTCCACTCTTCTTTCCACAAAAGATCAGCTCTACCAGCCCAACTCACTGCTTTCAAGCTCTGTGGGAAGCCAGGTGACTTTTTTCCAGTGGTGATAGTGGCAGGCTGCACTAATGTGGCCACTTTGGTCTAGGTTGAAGGAGAAACTCTTAACCCCATGGCTGAGAGACAGAAGGAGAAAGCTGGATGTTGAGAGAAAACATATAAAGATGATAATAGGTGGCCTAGATAGATAATTGGCCTGGAAAACCAACCGAATCCTGGGCTACATCAAAAGAAGTTTAGGCAGCAGGTTGAGGGAGGTGATTCTCTCTCTCTAGTTCAGTCTCATGAGACCTCATGTGTTCATCTCTGGAGCCCTAACCATGGGAAAGATATGGACTTGTTGGAGTGAGTCCAAAGGAGGGTCATAAAGATGATCAGAGGGCTGGAGCACCTTTCCTATGAGGACAGGCTGCGAGAGTTGAAGATGGGAATGGGGGTTGTTCATCAGTTCATAACACTTCATCTCTGACTCTATTCCCTGCTCACACTGTTTTCCTGCTCCAGTGTAGGGTGTCTTCCATGGGAAACAGTCCTTCATAAAGTAATTAATGTGGGTCCTTCCCCCAAAATTCACAGAATTGACTGACGCCACAAAAAGCATTCCACATTCCACATTCCAACAAAGTCAAAATAGCACGGTGGACAACTTACATACACTCCACCTCTTGCCCCTTAACCACAATTTTTCCATACCTGTAAAAATAGAATTAATATTTGCAATTTTTAGTGACATCCTATTGCAAGTCTGTAATTTTTGTAAATGTATAACATCCTACATATAAAACTTTCAACGTAAAATACGTTAATTATAACTAATAGAAATATTTTAAAAAAAAAAAATAATTGTGCTTTCCAGATACATTTTTAATAGGGCTGAAACAAGCTTTTACAACATGAGAGTCTTTGGGGAATACCATCAAAATCCCTTTCAAAAACTACAGGAGACACTATAAAGAAAGCTTTATTAAACTGTGACTAGTATAACTTTGGAGTTATAACTGTTTTCTTACCCTATTTTTAAAAAGAAATGTTTTTTAATTCGCAGCACTGATCCACTTTCTATCCCTCACAAAAAATTAAAAACAAAAAAGAAAACCCTCAAAATCCATTAAAAATTATAAAGGTAAATTTGGCGGGAGATGTAAAATACTAAAATGAGCATTGAAAATTGCTTATCACGTTTTATCGTTCCTACACTGACCAAACGCAGTACTTTTCAATAATGGAGATAAAAGAAAGGAAATGTTGAAAGTCTCTAGTGGAGTAAAACCGTGCTTTTATGACAAAATACTGTATGGATGCAGATAGGTGTCTTTGGCTATATTACATTTAACAGCCAACTTGGTTCTATGTTTCTTTCTTAACACCTCATTTTATAGAATTTGGGACCACATAATAAACTGCATTGTAATTAAAAACACAGCCAATATCTGCCTGGTGCCAAGGCACCTAAAGATATCAAAATAATCTACAAATATTAACTAACACTCATAAAACCCCTATAAGGGCATTTAAAGGATCTCTAGTATTCTTTTTACCTTTGTTATAATACAATCATCTCAACGAAGAAACCAGAAGTTTGGCAGGAATTTGTGACATAACAGAACAGTAATAGTCATTGAAGGGAAGGATAATACAGCATTAATTTGAAACTTTCTGGCAAATTTAGATAAACAGAGTGTAATTAATCAGAGTTGAAAACTGACTACAATGAAGGCTAATATTTCAACACATCTGAAAAATGTCAGAGGTATCAGTAATCATGTGAAGCTATACAAAAGCTTTCTCTACTTCTACAATAAACTGCATACATAAATTCCCTAATCTTTAAGGCAAACTTGGACTGCCTCTCCTCATACTAGGAGATAGTTGAAAATCCACTGGATGTGTTTGTTACAGAAAACACCTTCAACTTGTTTCCAGCAGCTGCTTCTGTCTCTAAGGATGCCATGACCATACAAGACAGGACTCACTGTGTTTAAACAGTCACTGCTGATCTCTATAAGACTTTTGCCATTATAACCTGTTATGTTGGTGAGTTATTGAATTGCATTCCTGAATTGCTGCCTGTTCCTCCAAGTCAATTAACACTTCTGCAAATACTGAGATTGTCTCTGAGGGGAATCTGGATTGCTTTCAGGTTAGCCCTCTAGCTTTACACAGGCTGTATAAACAAATAATACTACCTCTGAGTTTTCAAATCTCTTCCTATTTGCTGTGTGCAGCTATGGCATTCTCGGGGACACTTTTGACAGAATCACTATTCCAATCTTTTTGATAATAACAAATTACATGATTGACTAGAACTGTAATTGCCTGAGGCAATTCCAGCCAGTCCTGAAAATTAACTAAATCTGTCACTACTGTGTGTGTCATTAAAGCATCATTTCCTGTCATTGTCTGCCCAACAGTAGGGTCAGCAAGTTATTTTTGAAAATCTTTCTAATGTCCTGCACCCTCTCATTGTTATCCCAATATTTTTCTTGCATGTAATTGGCAAATCTTTCCAGGAAAAAATGTTTGTGCATTCATCCATGTTCCCAGAGGAGAGACTGAGTAATTTGCCTAGTTTACTGTTGAATCTAAAGGGCAAGAAAGTAGAAAAATTGTCCAGAATTTTCCCATTTTCTAGCCCCAAACCAGGCATATAAGACAATTCCATACAGCTATGGAATTAGCCCTATCAATTGCAAAAGGTCTTTTCCACCTCTGGATATTTATATATATACGTAAGGATGAGCACCTGAGGGTATTCACTTTCATTTTTGAAGGTTTTTCTAGGCTTTCTGATTTTTTTTTGAGTCTTAAAAAAAGGCTTTTTGCAGAGATCAATCCTTTCCTGAACTCCTCAACCTCCTTGCACTTTATTGTTCCTCCTTTCATTTTGGAATGTCACCCTGTGCTTTCTCTGTGATGTTGCCTTCCTCTTGCAACTATGCATTTTACTTAATAAAACCGAGATTTTTTTTTCCTGTAGAACAGTTTTTTGTTGACAACTTGTACTGAGAGGCCAGCTTCTAAAAGCCGACCATTTTTCAGAAGGATGCTTTTCTTGGTTTGTGTGTATGATACAGTTCTTATACAAAAACTAAAGTCATACGCAAATATCATATGAAAAATACAGTTAAATTAACTGGACAGTGTCCCTTTTATTGTTTTATCTCAGTAACTACTTAGTTGCACTGCTTGCAACCCACAAAAAAATAAATAATTACTTCTGACATTTTGGTCTGTATATCATGTCATGCTTAAGCCTGTTAATACTGAGACCTGATACATCCTCCCAAGATATATTATTTTAGTTCTAATTTTCCCATTGATTTGAAGTGACTAACAGCTGCATTCAGTTCTTACCACCTCCAGAATCTGGACCTGAATTTCTTACCCCCTGCTTGTCCTCAGTAAAGTCAGGTTGGTTTGGTTCCCACATTACTTAGTTCTGTAGTGAACATACTATAGATATGGACTTGATTTATAACTTCCTGAGAAGTTACTGGAAACAGAGTTTTACTGACTTAATATTTGTGATAGCATTCCTTTCATGACTATAATGTGGAAGTAAGAATGTCCTTCATCTCTTTGCAACACAGTGTAAAGCAAGCTACCTTTAGCCCCAAGCTGCTGCTCTGAATGGTAGTATCTCTTTATGTTGCTGATTACTGACTAAAGGCTGCAATAAGTAGATCTGTCTAGGCTACGTATTTCAATATAAATCTTGAAACACTTCAAAATTCTCTTGCATTTCCTTAGCTACTCATTACCCACTTTCAAACCACCTCTCTCTAAGTATTGGTCTTTTTATTAATAATCTTTTTCAGGTTTATGCCAATACCTTGATAATCTCACATTTACACTTCTAGCTATTTACTTCCAGTATTTAATTTTCATGCTTGCCCTTCCCCGTTCTACATTCCTCTTTTAATGTATCCAGTCTATTCTTCAATATCTGAATAATTCTATGTATAGACAAACACAGGTTCTAGTTCTGTTTTGACATTTATTTATTATTTCTCAGAGACACTTTCTTACACTCTTTTTGAGCAATCAAGCCCTTTGAGATTATACAGTTCTCATGGTTTATGAATTTATATAGTAAATTCTCCGCTCTTATCTCTCTTTCAGGTACAGCCCAGCCTCATTCTTTTTTAGACACAATATCTAATCTTGTCAATCACTTTTATCCCACTGTTCTACATTCTGCAGTGTATATGCCCTGATTTGAAGTATCTGACACACCTGTCCTGTGGGAGTTACACTCAACAGGAGGACATGGTGCTTTTAGGAATGGCAGTTTGTGATATCAAAAGATTGTCTACCAAAATTATCCACTGTCACAATAATTTTCCTGCTTACCAGAAATAATCTGAGGTTAACAAGAATTCATTTTATTCATGTTTTAAATTATTCATAACTCCATACAATTGTTTTAATATGTCTGTAAGAAAATACTTCCTCTTTGCAAACATAGAGCAGTACTAGGTGTTACAGGTATTCTTCAGAAGATTTCAGAGGATACCCTCAGGCTTTGAACATTCTACCAGTGTCCTGCTGAAAGAGCCTCTCTTTAATCCATATTATTTTCAAATTTATTATTGTTTCCTGCCAAATTAAGACACTTAATGCCCTGCTTCTCTGATCTCCCTTATCTTATAGCTCTTTTAGAACATGTGGTTTTTTCCTATTCTACTTCTTTGGCAGAAGGAGAGAAGGAAGTACATTATAACTTTTGTATTTTCTTTGGGTTTGGTGGGAGGAACACCTCCAAATTACAAAAACCTGTTTTCTTAAAGTGTATTTTAATCTTATTTTATAGCATCTACTTTTCTTTTTCCTAAGTGAAACTAGGACTTGTCTTTGGTTTTGTTTTTAATATAAATTTGTCAACGATCTAGTGTATAGCCTGTGCCTTTTGCAGCACAAATGAAAGAAAAATATAGTATGGGGAACAAACAAAGGAAAAACCATTGTCCTGGTCTGAGGTAAAAGAGATCATATTTTCTCTTCAGTAATTTTACTTCTCAGCTAAGCACCTTCTAAGTAATTAATGGCATATTTTTAAGACAACAGTTAGCTTCCAGGGTGATAAGACCAGATTGTTTATAGTTTATACCAACGAACGGTATGTAGAAAGGATTTTGCTTACACTTATTGCTGTAACAGTCAAGGTCAGCTAATTTTTCTATACTTCCCCTTTGAGGGTTAGAAGCAGAAAAGCGTAGAGGGATTACATGTGTGGGGAGGAGTGAACAGGGCAGGCAACAGAAATGTGACCAACAAGGTGTTCCATCCCATTTTTTTTTTTTTTTTTTTTTGCTACAGCATTATTATTGATTTAAGTGTGATAATGCGTTGTGATAACCAACTAAAACTGGAAAGCAGTGGCTGGACCACCCAGCATCCTATAAATTGAGTAAGTTCTCCGAAGTAAGCTATTTGTCTCTGTAAATATTTAAAACAAGTTCTAGGCTTTCAAACTGGAAAAAGAAAAGCAGAACATTCTTTAGTTTGTGTTCTCTGATTACAGCCTATAAACTCTTTGGGACATTATTTTTTTCTTAAATAAATTACTTTCTCAAAGATAAGTGCACATGATTACTCAAATTTATACATTTATATATTTTGCATTACATACAAGCACATCTTCAAATTAATGTCACTCAAGAAATTTGAGAACTGTTTTTTGGAAGCACATGTAAATGCATGGCTACAAGATTCATGCAGTGTCACAGTTAAACATTTGTGGAAATCGAAAATTCCGAATGTGTAATCCTTAAATTTCATATGTTCCATTTGTATCAGAAAAAGGTATAGATAAATTTCAATCACAGGCCCACTGATGCTTCAAATTTAGATTTCTTCTCACAATTCAGTTATAATAAGTTTACAAAATGAGGCTTGAAAATACCCTAAGGCTACCTTGACGATATTTATCCTGAGTGGAGTGGATAATAGAAATAAACGTACCTATTTGTAAGGAAACACCAGTGTATTCACTGTTAGCTATTTAGAAGTGAGTTTAGTTGTGGAATCATAGTCACACCTTCCAAATTCCCTGATACAGAGATATCCATTGGATTTCTAGAGATATTATTTGTCAAAACCAACTGGAAAAGTAGATTCTGTAGAAGTACAGTTTTCCAGCTAAGATGTTTTACTGTAAATTGTCATTCTTAATGCTTTGAATTTAGCTCTATTTACTCTACAACATTCAAATTTATTAAGCATAAGGACTCCTATAACAGCTTGCTGTTTTAATTGTCCAATTTTTAATGAGATGCCGAAGCACAGAACTTTCTGTTCTCAAACATAACATAGCCACAGAACCACAGAATGGTTGAAGCTGGAAGGGATCTCTGTGTGTCAACTGGTCCAACTTCCCTGCTCAGGCGGGACCACCTCAAACCTGTTGCATGGGACTATGTCCAGACTGTTTTTTAATATCNTCTCTCTTTCAGGTACAGCCCAGCCTCATTCTTTTTTAGACACAATATCTAATCTTGTCAATCACTTTTATCCCACTGTTCTACATTCTGCAGTGTATATGCCCTGATTTGAAGTATCTGACACACCTGTCCTGTGGGAGTTACACTCAACAGGAGGACATGGTGCTTTTAGGAATGGCAGTTTGTGATATCAAAAGATTGTCTACCAAAATTATCCACTGTCACAATAATTTTCCTGCTTACCAGAAATAATCTGAGGTTAACAAGAATTCATTTTATTCATGTTTTAAATTATTCATAACTCCATACAATTGTTTTAATATGTCTGTAAGAAAATACTTCCTCTTTGCAAACATAGAGCAGTACTAGGTGTTACAGGTATTCTTCAGAAGATTTCAGAGGATACCCTCAGGCTTTGAACATTCTACCAGTGTCCTGCTGAAAGAGCCTCTCTTTAATCCATATTATTTTCAAATTTATTATTGTTTCCTGCCAAATTAAGACACTTAATGCCCTGCTTCTCTGATCTCCCTTATCTTATAGCTCTTTTAGAACATGTGGTTTTTTCCTATTCTACTTCTTTGGCAGAAGGAGAGAAGGAAGTACATTATAACTTTTGTATTTTCTTTGGGTTTGGTGGGAGGAACACCTCCAAATTACAAAAACCTGTTTTCTTAAAGTGTATTTTAATCTTATTTTATAGCATCTACTTTTCTTTTTCCTAAGTGAAACTAGGACTTGTCTTTGGTTTTGTTTTTAATATAAATTTGTCAACGATCTAGTGTATAGCCTGTGCCTTTTGCAGCACAAATGAAAGAAAAATATAGTATGGGGAACAAACAAAGGAAAAACCATTGTCCTGGTCTGAGGTAAAAGAGATCAAATTTTCTCTTCAGTAATTTTACTTCTCAGCTAAGCACCTTCTAAGTAATTAATGGCATATTTTTAAGACAACAGTTAGCTTCCAGGGTGATAAGACCAGATTGTTTATAGTTTATACCAACGAACGGTATGTAGAAAGGATTTTGCTTACACTTATTGCTGTAACAGTCAAGGTCAGCTAATTTTTCTATACTTCCCCTTTGAGGGTTAGAAGCAGAAAAGCGTAGAGGGATTACATGTGTGGGGAGGAGTGAACAGGGCAGGCAACAGAAATGTGACCAACAAGGTGTTCCATCCCATTTTTTTTTTTTTTTTTTTTTG
>VXBW01003112.1:60559-71996 GCA_013400375.1 Thinocorus orbignyianus | reverse complement strand
ATTCACTGTTAGCTATTTAGAAGTGAGTTTAGTTGTGGAATCATAGTCACACCTTCCAAATTCCCTGATACAGAGATATCCATTGGATTTCTAGAGATATTATTTGTCAAAACCAACTGGAAAAGTAGATTCTGTAGAAGTACAGTTTTCCAGCTAAGATGTTTTACTGTAAATTGTCATTCTTAATGCTTTGAATTTAGCTCTATTTACTCTACAACATTCAAATTTATTAAGCATAAGGACTCCTATAACAGCTTGCTGTTTTAATTGTCCAATTTTTAATGAGATGCCGAAGCACAGAACTTTCTGTTCTCAAACATAACATAGCCACAGAACCACAGAATGGTTGAAGCTGGAAGGGATCTCTGTGTGTCAACTGGTCCAACTTCCCTGCTCAGGCGGGACCACCTCAAACCTGTTGCATGGGACTATGTCCAGACTGTTTTTTAATATCTCCAGGGGTGAACTTTCCGCAATCCCCCTGGGGAACCTGTGCTTTTGTGCTAGTGCTTAGTCACCCTCATAATAAAAAAGTGTTTTCTGATGTGCAGATGGATTCTCTTGTGTTCCAGTTTATGTTCATTGTACCTAATCCTGTCACTGAACACCACTGGAAAGACTCTGGCTCCACCTTCTTTGTACCCTTCTTTCAGATATTTATACATATGGATAAGATCCTCCTGAGCCTTCTCTTTTCTAGGTTAAATGGTCTCCATGCTCTCAATGTTTCCTCTTAGGAGGAATGCTCCAATCCCTTCATCATCTTAGTGTTCTTTTGGAGAACTATCTCTAGTGTATCCACATCTCTCTTGAAATCAGGGAGCCCAGCACTGGACACAGTCATCCAGGTGTGGTCTCGCCACTACTGAATACAGGTGAAAGATCACCTCCCTTGACTCTGGCAACACTAATAAAAGACATGTAGATATGTCTGTACAGACTCAAAAGTAGCTTATGGATTTTAACCTGAGAAAAAAATGACAGTTGTCTTTATACCCATAAAGGTAGGGAGGGAGTTCTAATTCCATTTCTGAACAATGATGCCTTTGCACTCAGAGGCGACAGGTAAATTGCCACAGTTTCTGGTCACATCTAAATGGTACACTGAGCTTTGGAACTTCAGCCCTGAAGTGTCCATTAGCTATGCCTAAGTGTAAAAAGATGAAATAGTAAAATAAAATAAAATTGCAGGTAAGCACAGTCAAGAACAAATTACTCTGAACAAGGACAAAAATACAGATCTCCAAGCCAGTCCATAAGCTCTAAATCAGTGGTACACACACCCTGCTCCTTTTTCACTGACTTTGATGTCTGCAACTTTGTTTATTTTCCATTATTATTTTCCATTATTCTCTTCTTTCTCCTACCTGTTGCACTGCAGTTTTACCGTTTCTCAGATATAATATCACAGAGGTGCCACAAGCATTGTTTTTAGGTTCAGCTTTAGATGGGAATGGGCCTGGTTGGAACTGGTTGAAACTGGTTGTGTCTGACATGGAAGCAGTTTCTGATCTCTTCTCAGAGAAGTCATTTGTACACATTCTCCCCTCTTTGGTAGCAAAACTTCGCCATGTAAGTACAATACAAGTACTTTATTGAATGTAAATTGTCACTGTCATATTTCTCTTTGCTGAACACTTTTTCCTGTTTTGCAATGAAATATAAACTGGACTTTTAAAAATATTTCTCATTGCATCCATTTCTTTCCGGGTCTTTTTGGTAATACTAGAAGGATATGCATAAACGATTAATGTTTTGAATAAAAACCTTTTTTTTTTTCTTTGTTGAAGGAAATATTTCAGTTATCATCTCTACTGTTGACTGCTTAGGAATTATATCGTCAAGTAATAATTATTTACCAGCTAGCAATTAAAAATAACACTTCATTTTTAAATGTAAAGTCAGGTTTCAGTTTGAAACTGTTCACATTTTGGCACTTGATTTTTCTTTCAACTATTTTTTGCTGTAGGAGTGCAATAGACCCAACGTAAGGTATTTATATTTTCTTCTGGCTAACTAATGATTTTCATACAGGAAAAAGTTTTGATAATTGTGGGGGTTTTCTCTAGAATATATTTATTACTGCTGTACTTTATTTATAAAAGAAGACACATACTTTCTTAAATAAAACAAATCAGTAATGTACTTCAGCATTTTACATTTATGTTCCAAGGATCTTAAAGTGTACTGGTTTTAACTGTCAAATGGAAAGCATGATGAAAAATGACTAGATAGGTGTTATTCTTTCACTGTAAATTTTGTCTCTTTTGACCACTTATGTACATGATAACATAATGAGAAATAAGATACTTCAAAACAAGTAACAAATTTTTGATGCTTCATGTTACTTCTGTGTATGAAAGTGAAAAAATTGTGATGGTTAAATTTAGATTTACAAGAAATTAATGCAGATACATGAAAAGGTTCTATCAAGTAATAACCAGAGTAGACAGAGTAAGCTCAATGTTGCCATTTACACTTTCACATTAGGCAAAACCAGATTTTCAAACTTTCAGAGATTTTAAAATTACTCACCAAGTTTTTTCCTAAGCAAGACCATTTTGTTGTCTCAGTAATACAGCACTCAACATGCAATACAACTTTACTTCATATTTCCATGGAAACTATTTGCAAACACTTTGCAACATTATAACAGAACTGGAGATAAGTAGTAACAGAGGGACAAAATAAAGTCATGGTTAGAGAAGAACAGAAATCTCTGCAGCTGGGATTTGTAATGAACTGATGAAGTAGCAGAGTTAACACAAGAGAATAAATTTAGATCACACACAGTATGTAGTTATTTCACATAAAAAACCCTACACTATACAAGATGATAGAAGAAAAAAAAAAAAAAAGTCAACTTGTTGGACTAAACAAGGAAAGGCACAGAAACAGAAAAAGACAGGATATCAGAAATACAGTGAGCTGAAAGAGAGCTTCAAACAGGTGCAATTTTACCTGAGCATAAATGGAAATTCCATGGTGGGATGGTTCTACTGCAAAGTTTTGGAAGGGAGACAGCATTCACCAGTGAGGAATATCAAGATCACTTCATGTGTTAAGACACATTGACATTTTTAAGTGACTACTTACTCTTTTTACATTATAACTCTCTTTACTGCCAGATTCATCTGGCAGATAACGATTCCAGTAGCCTTCTGTGGTGGGTTGGTGCTGGCCAGCCACTAGGAGCCCACCAAGCCAGTCTATTACTCCCCTTCCTCAGCTGGACAGGGGAATGGAAAAATGACAAAATCTTTGTAGATCTAGATATGAATGAGGAGATCACCCAACAACCACTACAGGTGAAGCAGACTCAGCTTGGGAAAACTGATTGCATTTACTGTCAATCAAAATCAGAGTAGGAAAATGAGAAATCTCAAAACACTTTTGTCCCATTCTTTTTTTTTTTTTTGCTTTAGGGTTGGACAGGACTTCTGAGGTCACTAAATCCAAGCATACTTACACAAAAACACCTGACAATCTTGACCACTAGAGCATGCCACCAGAGCATGCNTACACTATACAAGATGATAGAAGAAAAAAAAAAAAAAAGTCAACTTGTTGGACTAAACAAGGAAAGGCACAGAAACAGAAAAAGACAGGATATCAGAAATACAGTGAGCTGAAAGAGAGCTTCAAACAGGTGCAATTTTACCTGAGCATAAATGGAAATTCCATGGTGGGATGGTTCTACTGCAAAGTTTTGGAAGGGAGACAGCATTCACCAGTGAGGAATATCAAGATCACTTCATGTGTTAAGACACATTGACATTTTTAAGTGACTACTTACTCTTTTTACATTATAACTCTCTTTACTGCCAGATTCATCTGGCAGATAACGATTCCAGTAGCCTTCTGTGGTGGGTTGGTGCTGGCCAGCCACTAGGAGCCCACCAAGCCAGTCTATTACTCCCCTTCCTCAGCTGGACAGGGGAATGGAAAAATGACAAAATCTTTGTAGATCTAGATATGAATGAGGAGATCACCCAACAACCACTACAGGTGAAGCAGACTCAGCTTGGGAAAACTGATTGCATTTACTGTCAATCAAAATCAGAGTAGGAAAATGAGAAATCTCAAAACACTTTTNGCCAACATTCACCTCTCTACAACCTACTTTCAGGTAGTTGTGGGGGAAATGTGGTCCTTGCCCTTTAATCTTACAACACGTGGGACAGCCTGTTCCTGGGCCTTTAAGACTTCCTTGTTGAAGAGCATCCAGCATTCCTGGACCTCTTTGATCCTCAGGACTATCTCCCAGGGGACTCTCTCAAGTGTTCATAAGTGCCAAAGTCCACTCTTTGGAAGTCCAAGGTGGAGATTTTGCTAACCCCACTCCTCATATCACTAAGAATTCAAAATTTGACCAATTCATGATCACTAGGCCCAAAACGGTCACCAACCACTGCCTCTCCCACTCTTTCTTTCTCTGTTTTTGAACAGTGGGTCTAGTGAGGTGCCTCCTCTGGTAAGTTCACCTACCAGTTGCGTCAGGAAGTTGTCTTCCATACACTCAGGCAACCTCCTAGCCTGCCTGCTCTCTGCTGTGTTATATTTCCATTTCCATTGATCTATATCCCTCTCACATTCCCATATGGTCCTTAATCTCTCCACTTCCTACTGGGTGATTTGTTTTGTGGGGTTGGTTGTTTTTTGTTTGGTTGGTTGTTTTTTTTTTTCCTGTTTTTTTTCTCTGGTGTGTTTATGGTTGGACTTGATGATCTCAGAGTTTCCTTCCATCCTTGAAGATTCTGTGATTAAACTCAGCCAACAGGCTGAGCAGATAATTTACCTGGTTACAGAAGACATCCTGGGCTCAGCTTCACTCCTGATTTTCTCTAACTCCCCCTCTAGCCCAAGCAACACAGGGCAATGGAGAACGGGGGTTCCGGTCCCCATATTATATGTTGTCTCTGATACTCCTTCCTCCTCATGCTCTCCCCGGTGTGTCCCCCATGGGAGATAGTCCTTCACAAACTGCTCCAATGTGGGTCCTTGTCACAGTCTGCTTCTCTTCATGAACTGCTCCCCACGACATCGCTCTTCCTGCCAGAAAGCCTGCTCTAGCGTGGGCACATGTCTCTTGTCCTGCCAGGAGCCTGCTCCAGCATGGGCTTTCCACAGTGTCACAAGGCATATTCACTTTCTCCAGTGTGGATCCACCATAAGCTTCAGGGTGAATATCTTCTCCCCTGTGTAGCTCTGTGGGCTGAAATGGGACAACCTGCTTCACTATGGTCTTCACCACAGCCTGAAGGGTGATCTCTGTTCTGGTGCTTGAGGTACATACTTCTCCTCCTTTTTCACTAATCAGTTTATGCAGACTTGTTTCTATCACGTATTCTCAATCCTTTCTTCTGGCTGCTGTTGCACAACAGTTTTTACCCCTTTAAAAAACAGCAGTTATGGTATGTTGCACAGTTCTGAGCAAAGCTTTTTGCTCCTAGATTTCTAAAGAGCTATTACAATAACGCATTACTACTGTAAAGCCTGTGAATATTAATTTTAACCTCTGCTTTAGCACTTGCTTTTCCTATTTTCTTTTTTCTTTTAAACTTTCTAAACTCTGTTCTGCCAAAATTACCAGCATTCATTCTGGCTTTTTCTTTTAACATATTCAAAGAAGCAGCGGTTTTGTCTGCTTGTTTCATCATTTTCATTCTTCTGGGTTGTCTTCACCTTGCTTGTGGCACAATCATCTTCAAGGTAACGAATTATAATACAACAGTGTGGTGGATTGGCCTCAGCTGACACCCAGAATAATACTCATTGACTCCCTTTCCCTCTCCAGCAGAAGAATGGAAGAAAATAAGCACTATAGCAGCATGAAAGCTTGAGTGTTTAGGTAGGTGGGGAGATTTCTTACCAATTGTTGTCACAGACAAAACTGACTCAACTAAGGGAATTTAACTAGACTAATTAAATAAGAATATTTGAGCATTGATTCAAGTACTGAAAAACAAAACCGATATGAGTTAAGTATTTGCACATCTATTGAAAACACCTCCTCCACCGCCTTTCCCAGGTTCAGCTCCACTCCTTCAGTCTAGAATCCTTTTGTCGCCTGTGTGAAATGTCAATCCATCACACTAAGTACCTTCAGTAATGCAATGGGAGGTGCCAAGAGGCCTCACAGTCATGACTTGTGGATTCTCCCCACTACTCCCTCTCACTCTCTCCTCTGACATGGGTTCTCCGTTAGCTGCCGTTCCTGTCAGGAATCTCTGCTTCACCATGGAGCACATCCTCTCCCTCCTTCTTCTCTGCCCTTGTTGTTCACAATTTTCTTCACACACTTTTTCATCAATCCTCACTTCCAGGTATCCTTTTTTTGCTCTTTCTTAGACACATTTTCATAAAGTGCCATCAGTTTGGCTGAGAGTCTCATTTGTGTTTTGCGGTATGTGCATTGGAGCCAGATGGAACTAGCTGTGTTCAATACAAGAGAAGCTAAAGTTTGTATAAAAGTATCATAACCAAGCTCCTCTCTGTTTCAACATTAAGTCCAACTGTATTAAGGTATTTGGCTGCATGCTTTATAGTTAACCACGGGATCCCATTGTGGATGGGTCTACAGGCCAGTGTGCTGTCCACAGGGGACAGGAAGCAACAGGCAACAGAGAGAGAAAGGAGAGTCAAGAGGAAGAGAATAGGTTACATTTGAAAACAAGAATAATCAGCATGCATGTTTCAGTCTATCAGCCAGAAAGGCTCAAAGGAGAAAGGCCACAGGAGTAAAATACTTATAGGAACATTTCCTCATCTGAAGAGGCTCGTGTCTTTTTTTTTTTTTTTTTTTTTTTTTTTTTCTGTGTGTCATGAGTAACAGCCAGCAGTAAGGCTGTAAAAAAAAGAGAAATAATTTGGAGGTTCCAGTTCATATGTAATTTTTACATCTTTTTGAACGAAGAAGGATATTTTTTAAAACATGTGAAGAATGCTCTGAGTAGAATTTAGTGGGTTTTTTGTTTCCTAAGGAACAAAAACAACATAGAAATTGTATGCCCGGTGTATTGATAATTTTACAGATTTGAAGCCTTCTAAAATTATTTCCATTTAGTAAGAAATTAGTCATGCAGAATAAAGATATTTTCATGGTATTATTAATTTATTTATAAAATATACATGTGCCAGTTCTCCTGAGATGCAGCAGAAACAAAGCTGTTCCTTTACCATCTCACAAGAAAAGACTTTCTTGTCATGCTCCTCTCCTGGGAACTGTGCAGGATCACAGGCAAATCACAGATTTTCTGCTGACTATTCACAACACATTTTTATCTCAGCTCTCAAGTCTGACCCATTTGTTCCCACAGTCTCACCAGAGCTGCATGATTTTGCCATGTACTCTGAGCAGCCTCTGCATCTTTCCTGTCTGGTGCTGTCTGTAGCGTAAAGATGGTCATTTGTTCAATTTGCCACCATCTACTTTTGCTTCCCAAATTCCTAATGACAGATATTAACACTTAAGGTTTGTTTTTTAACTTTGTCTTGACCAGGGCTTCATGTCTTTTTTTTATTTTTGACACTGTAGTCAGAGTTGTCCTGTGTTGAATTGTAGAGCTTAGTGATGCACCTCTGCTCACATAGTTCTGTGGGACTTGTGGAGGGGTTAGTCAGTAATGACATGACAACGACAACAGAATCTGCCCATCTGTATGTGTACTCCCTAGATGTTGTACATCTCTAATATATTTTTCTCTTTCTTCCACTCCACCTCTAATTCCCCTCTTGCATTACAAAGTGTTTTGGATTAGATCACCCCTCATTTTTTCATTACTTTACTACAGCACAATATGGTTCCTTTTCCAGGTTAGTTCTGATGATTTACCTATGCTGACAAAATGTCTCTAAAAGCACACTCAACAGAATGACTTTTTTTTCTTAATTTCACCATCTGATGACTAAAGTTGAACTAACAGAAGCATTTTTTACTGGCAGTATATATGCATACACAGAGGAGGCTTTACCAACTTAGGTGTATCAAGAAGGAGAAAAGGGTTTTGGTGGTCTTTATCCCTAACTCTGTGATTAAGATGAAGACTTGGACTCTAGCACTCATGGCTTTCTATATTTTTGGTCTTCCTTTAACCCTTTATTTTTTTCTGTATTTACTAACATGCATTGTCTTAAATTGTCAATAAAGAAAACAATAATGAGATTTTCCTTCCCTGGCTCTCTTTCTATAAATGTGATCCATATAAAGACATAATGAAACAATTCAGAGAACTCTAGTATCCACAGAGTGATCATAAACTCTTCATCTTTCAGTGGATGTGTCTTTTTTAGCTTCGTATTCTATAGCTTTCACACTTTTTTCTTTCCTCCAAGTTTTATTTTTTAAGCTAGTTTTTTCACATATGATATTCATTATCTTTCTATAGTGTCGTTCAGATTTAACTTTATGAGCTATCCTGTTACTTGCTGTCCTTTTTTTNCTTTTCTTTTTTTTTTTTTTTTTTTTAAAAAAAAAAAAGAAAGAATATAGCATAAGCATTCTGGCACTGTTAGACAGTTGGTAACCATATTTTACAACTGTCATGAAATCCTTAAGAGCTCTTTACATTTTTATATCCTTTGGTCCCCCAATATACACATCTTCATTGAAAAATTCGAGTCTTATGCTATCGCTATGTCATACGTAGACATGATAAAAATCAGGAAGAACAAAAGAATAAACATGAACATATTTGACCCATTCATGAGCTATGCAAGTGTGCATGTGTTCATCATGTGTTCAGGATGTAGTATTTAACTCTGTCTATTTAAGAAGAATTGTTTATTTAGTTTTCTCTATTTTTAACTTAGTCATTATGATCTATAGGAAGTTGCAGGTTTTGTTTGCCTGGATTTTCTTTTCATTTTTTTCTAAGTAATAAATGTCATTTTCACTATTTTTATTCATGAACTTTTTATTAAAAAAATACAGTAAACAACATATGAAATGCAATATCGATTTTATAATTGTCACAGAATCTACTGCTCATTGTGATTTATCAGAAAATTGAGTGTGGACAAAACCCAATTTAATTCTTAACTGTTAAATCTCGTTATTTCTATTATACCTCCACAAGAATACAAATGAGTGCCATTTATTCCAGATATTTTTTATTGCAGAAACTGATGATATTTTTATACATTTAATGTGGATGTCAAAGTTTTTTAAAGACTTTGTTTTTCGAATTGAAGTCATGCTGACATTGGTTGGCTTTGAGTTTGTGGCTTAGTTCATACAGAAAGAATAAACAAAATATGCTAATGAATAGTAGTTCTGTATTTGTTACAGTAATATACAGTGAGTTCTGAGATACAGATTGCTGTGCACTAAACTGAGAATCACTGTTCTTTGGTATACGTTTTTGTGCCTTTATTCACTCAGAGACGATATGCTGGAAGAAAGAAAGTGAACTTTCACTTCCAATCTTGCAAATTCAAACCTGCAGTTTTCTACTGAGCAGAGGTAAGTAGCATCATTCTAAGTAGCAACATTGACAGAAGGCTGAGTTCAGGATGTCTAATTCCAATTTTCTTATCAAAGGCAGTGAGTAATTGATCCACTCTTTTATCAGAGAGTGGTGCCATGTGTAATGTAATTCTAGAACACTTCGGGTTTCCTTCGAAGCCATTTACTATTAGTGAAGGGCCAAAGTCTGAAGGCTAGATTTTAGACTTTGATGCTATAGCCTTTACTCACATTGAATGAAGTTTCCTATATAAGCAAAATATTGATAAGACTTGACTCCTAGTAAATTATTGTTGCTCTTGAGTTTTATCCTCCTAAGTAAAAATAAATGAATACATAATTCTGCCATACGTTATCTTATCAAACTCCATGCTCTATCTATCTCTGATTTTGTAATGTGAATAAATTAATTGAAAATCAGAAATACAGTATTAAATTAAAATTTGAGAAATTACTGCAATTGTTCAAAGCTTCTGAACATCTCTCTGGAACAAATGAGCTTTGTAATTTGATACTCTTCTTTCTTTGCAGTCGCATATCTCTGACTTGTTTCTTCGTATTCTCTGGTTTTACATTCTTGCTGTGTCATTTAATTACATCATTTGCTTTCCTGCAAATTCTTCCTAGTTGTCCAGAGAGCAAGAAACGTTTAAGAGCTTCCCCACTTGTTTCTTAGCCGTGTTCTTCGCTTCTTTAGCATGCGTCCTGTGACTGCTTAATGTCTTCTTGCCTTTGATCTGATAACTTCAGTGTTTAATGTAACTATTTATTATCTCACTCCGTATGAAAACAGAAACAAGTCATCCTCAAACTGATTGTGTTGGAAATCAGTGTGCAGTGTTTCTCTGATCAGTGACTATTTTTATGCTGCTTGTAATCGGATAACGTGCTCTTATTCACTCCCTCTTCCTTTGCTATGCTTATGATTCCTTCCTTCCAAACTGTATTTTGTTTGACAAAGTGATCTCCTATGCAGAATGATTCAGAGTGCTCTCCAAGAACAGTTATCAGGTTTGCTTCTTCACATCAGTAAATAAAGATTCCATTTCAGTTCTGCCAGTACACGTATTATGCAAAGCAATATGTTTATTTGTGATTCCATTGTCTTGACGTTTCTCTATATGTCAAATATACTTATACACTTGTCACGGTTTAGCCCCGGCGGCAACAAAAGCAACCACGTGGCAGTCCCTTGGCCCCACCCCTCAGCGGTGTGGAGAAGATGAGAAAGAAAAGGCAGACTCGTGGGTTGAGATAAAAACTGTTTACCAGAGCAGCAGGTATTGCAGGGAAACAGTAACACAGATGGAGGATACAAACATGAGTACAATACCGACCGCACCCCGCGCCGCACCGCCCCAACCCGACCGCCACCGACACCGCTGAGATACACCCCGGCACCGCCTGCCCATATATACGCCGTGACGTCACCACGCCCACTCCCGGTTGTGGCCCCTCCCCTCCCCGGCTAGCTCCCTGCTGCCCCTGGGCCTGGCACACAGCGGGTGGAATAACTGTGCCGGATAGAGACGGGAGAAGCAACCCTGTGCCTGCTGAAAACCAGGACAACACTGTAGGTCTAGATGTATATCAGCTATCATAGGAGAATTTAATTGGTTTGAGTGGAAGTATTCTTATACTACTAGGTAGAAACTAATCTCTCAAAGAGTGACGTTATACAGCAGTGAGCAGGTACTGATCCCTACTCTTCTGCAGGCTTGACACTTACATTGTCAGAAAAATGAGTGTGCTTTACTCTCTTGCTTTAATTGTCATAAGTGGTACCCTCAGACAACCCTGACACAGCTTGATATGTTTTTTCCTATCTGCTATTAGTTTTGCTAGCCTTACAGGTTTATACTTTCAGCAATAATAACAATTTCTGCTTTAGTCTCTCTTAGACAATCTAAATTATCTTTGGCTGGTTTTAGGGGGGTTTTTTTGGCATTTTTTTTTTTGTTTTTTTTTTTT